>OFHS01000193.1:0-22250 GCA_900245855.1 Calvadosia cruxmelitensis
ATCCCCGCTCTTCGGCTTCCCCGCATTAATTCCTCCCCGCGAACCCCGCAAAGTTCTCCCCGCTACAACTCTAGTCTCATCAACAGAGGGAGACACATCCACTCCATAGGCTTTACTGGCAGCGCGAGTCTCCATGGAGCTGGAGCGAGATAAAGGATTGTAAACAGCAAATAACACAGGAATCCAATGTTGGGAGTAAATGAAATGAGGATAAGAAGGTTATCACAGGTCTTTTAGCATCCACTGCGCCATGTTATGTCTCTAACAACTCTGGATGTGACAACAGAAAGAAGATGTAATATTAGATAATGTGAATACAATCAGGCTGGCTGGAGCCATGTTAGAGAGATAAATATCTCAGTCTCAATTCCATACATGTGAGTGAGGCTAGCTCAAGAAGGCTACTACAAGCTACCACAACTGCGGCATTGGTTTAGCCCTCAATTGGTGCCATTAATCTGCTGGCGAATCCTTTCAGCCAATCGCTGAGCGGCTTGAAGTTCTGGAGCTAAACGGGTCTATTCCTATTACTGCTATTGCAGCTTATGTTCCAATGAACTGTGATTCTGATCATTCCACATATGTCTTTTCTCATTCAATTGATCAGCTGATCTGCTTGGTTCCATCAAACCAGTAAACAATATTACTCAGTGATATCAATGGCAAGCTTTGACAAAACTGAAATGGCTAGGCAAAAGAACTTGGCAAATTTTGGCATAGGGCTGCTTAATGACAGCGGTGTAAGGCTACTTTCACTTGTTTTCCTTTATCGTCTGTGAACTATTAATGCCCGGTTTCAACATGGGTCCAAGACATGCAAAGGTCATCCCAAGCGCATGCATTGGCTCAGATCACGACTTGGTTGTTGCAAAAGTTTGTATGAAGCTGTGTGCACGACCTCTGAAACAGAAAAGAACTCGTGCAGATGCAGCAGCGCTCAGAGCAGCTGATCGGCAAGCTGCATATTGATTGACCGTAAGAAACTTGTTCCAAGCCCTTGCTGATCACGATTCTGTCAACAATAAATGCGAGGCATTCTGCAAAGCAATAGTGTTTACCACGGCGAAACTCTGCCCCATCAAATGCCATTGCACTCAGCTATGGATAGCAAACGACACACTTCACCTTATGGAGGAATGCAGGTTTGCCAAAGGTTACAACTTTCTAAACTGTAAAACCAAACATCGGCTGAGAAGTGAGCAGCACCATCTCCGATGAAAATAGATCGCCAATCCGAACACACAATTGAAAGATTCCAAGATGGTGTGATTATTTCCAGGAGCTTCACAACAAATCATCGACCAACGACAACCTGGATGCTTACATCTCACAAGCCGCTGATATCAATATTGGCTCACCTACGGTGGAGGAAATCAAACAGGGAATCCAAATTCTGAAATCTGGAAAAGCTGCCGCACCGGACATCATCCAAAGCAGGTGGCAACATCATGACCAATGCACTGCATTGGATTATTCAGAAGGTCTGGGTCGATGAGTGGCTCCTGAAGGACTGGGAGGATGCTAGGAGTGCCAGTTTTTAAAAGAATGCTCTCCATGGTCAGTAAAATGCTCTTGGTAATAGAACAAAATCGTCTCTCTGACCATCGTATATCAAAGGTCGAGAACAACAAGCAGTTTTCCAATGGGGATGATGTGGATGTAATGATGAAATTTCTTGTTTGTGACAAATATTTGAATGCAGGATTCGTCATAGGAAATTCTTTATTGTACTTTGATTGGTTTCATCACAGCGTTCACTGTGAATCAATGTGGAAAGCAATGCTGTAAGACGACTTGCCGTCAATGATAGCCAATATCCTGCAGAGCTGCTATAGTGGTTCTAATTTCTGTTCTACAGTTAAACCTGGCTATTGTCCTGTCAGACAATGTTTACATAATTGTCTCTTTATATCCCCATTGGTTGGATGCCACTTCTCATGCTTGTTCTGCTAATTCATCCAGCAATGGGATATTAAGCTGGGTTCTACTTTATTTGAAACAGCTACGTCAGAAAGAAAAATAACATCACCCAGTCACTTATTTTTTTCTCATTTGAATGTTATCCGCTTTGTTGATAGGATCCTGCAAATTACTTTGATTTAGTGGAGGTCGTTGGCAATGGAACGTATGGTCAAGTGTATAAGGTAAGTTATTTGTCGTAGCCCGGGTTTTACTAACGGTGCCTTGAGTGTTTTAGAGTAGAACATTGCTCATTTGCAGTAAATTATTTTTGTGTTGTCCTTAACTGATTTACCTGTTGTATCGTTTTCTGTTGTGTGTTCTGGCAGGATAAGCTTTTAATTTGTTTGAATTAAGAAGCAGATCAATTATATGGTGGTTGTTCTTACAATGTTGTTAGTTCATCTTGACCTGAAGTTGAGAACAGGCGGTCTATCTGTGCCATACGATCTGTTGGCCTCACATACGTTAGTTGGTCTCACATTGTGGCTGTCTTGGATGAGATGGAGGTCACTTGGCATGATCTGAGAGATAGAATGTTCTTTTTGAGTTGAGGTTTTATATTTGTGATCCTGTCTTACAAGCTGCAGGATAGCACGTGTGCAATTTAGCGTACGATTTGAACGATGGAGAAAAACAGTTTATTGCTCAGTTCGAGACACTATTTTTTAAGTTTTAACATGGGCCGTTGGATGAAATAATTGTGGATAGACGGATAGTTAAACCTCTTTAAAAGCGAAAACCTTTGTTGACTTTTGCAATGCAAGCCAGCTGGGAATGCGATTATGGAATGCAGCCACAGAACCATTAAGGTACAGGTCACACAAACAGGAGATACTGTATTACAAGCACGGTTTTTGTATAATCATTTACAATTGTCAAATGGAAGGGAGATACCTGCTTGGATAATTTACAAGGAAGTTCGCCAATAGACCTATTTCACAAGCTACCATTATGGGACAGACCAGTGCTTTGTAGGGCATGTTGATTGCCTGAAGTAGCAAAGAGATTGGGTTTCTGCCGCATAATAATATCGGGAATTATAATTTTTAAGAGAAGTAGCACAACTTGAAAAAATCTGTATCAGTTTCAAATCCAGCTTTCTCCATATTCCAAAATCAGAGACATCAACCTTCCCCATAATGCACTTGCTTTTTTCCAAAATGGTAGCTTGTGAAATAGGTCTATTGAAAGAGAAGTCTTCCAGTGGTTGATTTTGTTGAGGAATTTGTGAAAGTCTGGAGATTTGGTTTGGGTCAAGCCAGACGTTGCTGTGCACTGTACAGCCGCTTGGCATGCGGGAACTGTTTCTGAACAAATGTCACTGCATAATGTTTATTCAACATCAATTGCAGCGTAAGGTCGATGCATGTTGCTCATCTGCATCAGAGGACTGATGATGAGTTTGTATCTAAGGAAATGTTTCAGATGATGATAGTAATTTTCAGATGTCTTCTGAATCCATTGGCAAGGATAATGATATTCACAGCAATGATGATCTGTTTGGAAGCATTGATGGAGTTGCAAATGCCCCTGATGCAGCAGCGCGTATTAGACGTCAGCCTTTGTGATTACGTGACTATGCTACTTTGCAATTGAGTATTTGATATTACTATTCTGAGATTTAGAAATTTGAGGTTTTATATTTTTGATTGTGCCTTACATTATCTCTGCCTTACTTTTATTATTCTTTCTACAGGGAAGACACAGACGGACAGGACAGCTTGCTGCTATCAAAATCATGAGTGTGACGGAAGTGAGTTTGTTTTCATTCTGTCAGTTCTTGTCTGTGATTTAGGGCCTGTTCACAAGGGGGCGAATGATCCTACCTACCCGGATGATCCTGGGTAGCAGGAGTGAAAATTGATTCGCTTTCACAAGGCAAAGTGTGACTCCTGGTGAACCGGAGAGAGATTTGAACGCATGCGCGTTTTGGTGCTCGTTCATTAAAAACACGATGTCTTCAATCCGACCGGTCTGCATTGCCCTCGCTGTTCTAGCAGTAGCTTGAGAAAGCTCAGTCGGCGGAGTTCCATCATCAGATAAACTATTTATGTCAACTGTTGAAAATGTGCTGTCTGTATTGTTTAGATTTATAACGACGAACATGCAGTAATCTCTGGAACAGGCATGCACAGCAACATCGTACTAACTGACAACAACACAAATCTCGCGCGAATATTCCGTAATGAGCCTGGACTCAATAGAACTTGTCTCAATTGCCAGGATCATCCGCCCAAACACCTTTCACAAGGGCGAAGCGGAGTGAAAAGCACTTCGCTTCGCCCGGATGGTTCGCCCCTTTCAGGAGGATCATTCGCCTGGCCGCATCTTCCGCTTCCCTTGTGAACGAAACGCGCGTAAACAATGGAGCCGATCATCCTGGTATGTAGGATCATTCGCCCCGTTGTGAACAGGCCCTTACTTTGAATAGTTTTATAATGATGAACAATGGTTCTGAAATGATCCTTCCATCGATTGGTCTGCATGGATGGCAGTTTGAGCCTTGAGGGTCGATCCCAAATGGAACGTGCACTGGCATAGGGCTATCCCCAACAAACCTTTGGTCAAAGTGAATTGCACTATATGGATAACAACATCTTTGGATGTTGCCGGATTCTGGCACATTTACGTCTACTGTCAAACCTGTATTAGCGGCCACCTCTATAGAGCAGCCACCTGTGTATAATGGCCACTCTTCGCAATCCTAAAATGATGCTTTCTATAAAACTCAACCTGAATAGAAAGTCTATCTGTCTATAAAGGTCATTTTTCTCAGGTCCCAAGGGTGAACGTTGCAGACCGTTTTCACAGTATCAGGGGCATTTGAGACTGTCTGGTGCAAGCTAGGAGTGCATATCTATATAATTATTTCACAAGTGTCTGTTTGTTTGTCTGTCTGAACAAAACCCGGCACCTGCCACCCATTAGCAAGTATGGGTTTGACTAGTTCTGGGAAACAACAAGGCTTTGGTTGTGCACGGTTTTCGAAACACAGCGCCAACGCTCGAACCAGGTCAAAGCTCAATAATGCAAATTGGGACAGAATCTAACGGAGCTGTTTTTTGAGAAGGCTGCCTTGAAGCCGAGCTATGTTTTCTACAAGTTTGATGAAATTATCGCTGTGGGATGGGCACCTTAAATTGCTGTGCTTGCCTCGCAAACGTTTTGCGCTCGAATGACTCGAAAGGATCGATTTCAGTCTCTTGGAAGCCGTAGCTGAGCTGAGAAACAATAGGCAGCACTTGACGCAGCATTCGATACTGCTGTGTGGGCTAAAACTGAGAACAGTGATTTGTATAGGACTAATTTAACATCCATCCAAATGTGAAGCAACGACGCTGGACGCAGCTGCGTTAGCAGTGCGGAGCAGCTAGTTTTATTAGATCGTCCTTCTCGTCTGAAGATGGCAAATTCATCTACTGCAAAGTGTCTTTGCGATATATGTTTGTGTTGAAATTTTGTAAGATTAGAATTGTACAGAACAAATTGGTGAAAAGTGTACTTATTTATTATGCAAATGTCCCTTTATGTTCGACTGCTTGTGTTCTCATGTGCGGCATACGCTTGTGTTTGTATTTTTGACCAATTATTTGGCTGACTTCTTTTGTATTCAGTGCATATCCGATCTGTATCAACGATGGTAGATATTTAGTCATTTAGTCACCTTAATAATGGGTCTCTTTTCTGCAGGATGAAGAAGAAGAAATAAAATTGGAAATTAACGTTTTACGCAAGGTTAGATATTGTGTTTAATTTCAAGTATGAACATGGCGTTTCTTCTTACTTCTCATTTACATTGAAACCACTATGATTGAAAACAAAGCCTTTTGTTCTGAATAGTGATGCCAAGCACATAGCTCTCTTCTTTATCAGACATGCCGAAGCTCTTTCAGTGTGCCACCTTATTGAACCCAATTTGCCATTTAATCCTGGTTAAATCAATCACCCAAGTTTCCTGTGTAATACGTAATTATGTATGCATGAAATATTTGGCAAAGCTTTGCCTTTGATACCTTCTAAGTCCTTTGCAATTATTAAGTAAGTATCACCTCTTCTGTGCTTTTAGTATTCCAACCACATCAACATTGCGAGATATTATGGTGCCTTCATCAAGAAGTGCTTTGGAGGACAGGACGATCAACTTTGGGTATGGTGTCCAAGTGGCGGTGCGTCATTCTTGTTGTGTTGATGTTGCTACCTGATTAAGCTGAGATGGGCTCTATCTGGCCAGGGCCCAGCTCAGTAGTCTAACGCTGCTCATCTTGTTTTGACATGACATCGTTATGCCATCAACTGCAAGGTGATATCCTCTCATTTCATTTTTTTTTAGCTCGTGATGGAATTCTGCGGTGCAGGATCTATTACAGATCTTGTAAAAGGTTGGTGATCTCCGTTGACAGTGTTAAAGTTCCACTTATGTTTATGTCTTTAATTTAGCTCTCTTTATCGCAAGTTTATTTTATGTGGCCTGTTAATTTCTCTAGCTACAAAGACGAGATCATTAAAAGAGGAATGGATTGCGTACATCTGTCGAGAAGTGCTGAATGTGAGTGCCGCTCTGTTGTATTGCTCTAGTTTCTATTTTGTTACTCTTCAAATCTCTTAATCCAGCTGAACCGTGTCATTTTGATGTGCGTGTTAGGGTGTCAACCATCTGCATCAAAATCACGTCATCCACAGAGACATCAAGGGACAAAATATCCTACTCTCAGAGAATGCTGAGGTTAAATTAGGTAAGATTGTAAGACGACCTTTGCTGGCTAGCAAGGCCTATTACTTGTGCCTCCTTATTAACCTCGTTGCCTTTTGGTGCAGTTGATTTTGGAGTCAGTGCCCAATTGGATAGGACGGTAGGAAGGAGGAATACATTCATTGGCACACCATATTGGTAAGTGATGAAGGCCTAGGAATTTGGTCTGTCTGCTGCAGTTGCTTGTGTGTCTCCGTTTCATGAATTACTCCTTGCTCTGTTTCAGGATGGCACCAGAAGTGATTGTCTGTGACGAACAACCCGATGCAACCTACGACAATAGAGTGAGATCTGATGCCAGCTGGTAGCACACGTGTAGTAGGCCCAGGGCATGGAATATGGAGGAAACTGTTTAATTTGGTTTGTTATCTATATTCAGTGTGACATTTGGTCAATCGGCATCACAGCAATGGAAATGGCCGAGTCACAGCCACGTGAGTAACACTCTTTGTTGCAAGTGATCAGAACATTGATTATGACACTTGCTACTGGTTTGTCGTGCATTAGTTAAGGGTACATCATTGATCCGGTGGCTCTTTCTTTTTGTAGCACTCTGCGACATGCACCCCATGAGGGCGTTGTTCCTCATCCCACGAAGTGACCCACCCAAGTTGAGGTCGAGAAAATCATGGTAAGTATTACCAGAGACATTGCAGTAGATCTTCGCTGCAGTCTGCTGCATCAACCACACTGACCCAACAACACGGTAAATTCAACGCATAACAGTTGCTTTATTGTATCTCTGTCTGATTGAAGGTCAAAGAAATTTCGTGAATTTGTCCACGTCTGCCTAATCAAAGATTACTTGCAACGTCCGACAGCTGAGCAGCTGCTCCAGGTGGGTCCATGTCAGTGACACTCTGTTTGATGTAGTTGTAGGTATGTATGTATGTGTGTATGTGGCTGCACCTGTTTTGATTTGTGAGTCTTTTTGTTCAATGTGCAAACACAATATTTCCCACAGCATGACTACATTCGTGGCTCCAGAAATCAAGACCGAAAAGTCAGAATTGAGATCAAAGACTTCGTTGATCGCTCGCGAAGACGAAGAGGTGAGGTGTGGCGTGAGAATTGGACGGCAAGATGTCTACTAATCATCTGGCGTTACGATCATGCGTTTCTTTGCGCCATCAGGGGAACAAGACGACGAATTTGGTGTTTACAACAGCAACGAAGATGAATACGACCTGGCTGCGGTTATAGCCGAAGAGGAACGGTTGGTTGTTTTGACCAACTCAATCTGCTGTGTGTCCTGTGACTGTCTCTTGCCGTCGGTAACTCAGTCTCTGTGTGTGTTGTTTATGCTTCAGTGGTGATACGCTGGTCGACAGTGCCCCAGGAGCAACACTGCGCCGTAATCTGACCATGATGCAAGGCGGTGAGCCGTCACCATCACCTTACGGTACGTACGGCATCAGATCAGCAACTGACAGCCTGCTGCTATTATGTCTCATCAATCTGTTTGTCAACTATTGTTGTTGTTGATGATGTCCGTTCTGCAGACCAGCACCGATACAGCTTCAGCGGTGACGTTACCAGGAAGGATGACGACGATGACGACGGGGAAGGCACCGTACGACGACACAGGGTGAGAGAGATGCAGATGCTTGGCCATTGCACCTTGGATGGGCGTTGACCCTTTCACCCTAGCCTCATTTCCGTTTGTGTTTACCTCGCAGAACGACGAATCTCATCCAGCTGAGCTGAGTGCGCCGTCGCCTGTGCTGCAACTGAAGCCCGCGCCGACCAGCGCATTCGAAGCACCTCAAATCAGTCGACTCGATCCTCGTGTTGTTGGTGCGTCACCACCTCGGCCTGAACGACAGCCGTCCGATGATCTCGACGATGGCACCCTCAAAGGACCCGCCCACAAATCTACTGCGGCCAGGTGCGTGCAGGTGCACATGGCCTCGCTCTCGTGCTTGTCAATGACGCATCACTAAGTTGTCTTTGTTCTTCTCCAGCGAGCCTCGTTACGATCACTTTGAAACTCTTGATCGCCTCGTCTCGGAAATGGAAGGTATGAACGCAAAATGCCGCCGCCGCACTCGATCACTGATCGAGCGTCAATGAACTGACGCACTCCTTATTGCATTGACTATTTGCAAATGCCACACATTCTCAAGACAGAAATGCATTATGTTTCTACTATGTCTTGTGGAAGAATGGTCCTGAACAATGATCTGTGTTGTATCACATTTAGCTGCAGTGCTCTGTATTCTCTAGCTTTATTCTTTCTTGTGGTCCTCTTGTGACATGTGGGTGTCATACTGCAGTGGGATAATACTCCAAGGAGGAGGCATTGATTAATACAACATATGCCGTCGTGGATGGATGGAATTGATTAATTGTTGGATTGATTGTGTGATGGATTTGATTGACTCTTTCAGCCACTGGACTCGCTGACAACGTTCGCCCTCTGTCCCAGGCGCGCCAAAACAGCGAAGATAGTGCTGACACCGTGGTGAGCTGACTCGCTTGCGTTTTGTTCTGTCGTTCTTGTCTTCGCTTGTGGTTTTATTTGATTTATTGTTTAAATCTGTTGCCTCGTCAGTCCCACGACACTGGCTTCGATGTTGAGACAGCGTCCATTGTGCCGTTGTCAAGCAACCTTCCCGATGTCTTGCCACCGTTGCAGCATCAGCAAATGCACATGCAGAACCTGGTTGGCCTTCGTTTGTCGCTGCTTTTGTCGCTTGTCCGTTGAGCTAACGACAAATGCACGGATAGACCGCATTCTTCTTCCTCTTCGTAGGCGAGGTCGTCCGTCGGAAACCTATCTCAGTCGTCGACTTCGTCGTCGCAGGCGTCAGACGATAAAAAGAAAGTGAAGCGTTTCAGCGTTGCGTCTAAACGACCGTCGTCGCCAGAGTTGTCTGTCTCTGTCAACGTGTCTCCGGAGCGCGCCTCGATCATTTTCGACGATTCAGCGGTTGGTAGAAGCACATCTGTAGTTGCCCACGACACCTTTGACCAGCTGCATGACCACGTGATTATCTCTTTGCTCGCAGATGCCGCAGATCAGGAAGTACAAGTACAAGTTCCGGTCTGAGATCCTCTGTGGTGCATTGTGGGGTATGTGCGGGATTTGCTTTGTTTAGATAGAGAACTGTGGTGTTTGTCACTGCATTTGTGTTGAGATGGACTGCTTCTATTTGGTCATCCGTCAGGTGTCAATCTGTTGATCGGGACGGACAGTGGATTGTATCTGCTCGACCGCAGTGGCAACGGCAAAGGTCAGTGCGCATGTCGCACTTCATTGTTTAGACCAACGGCGAACTGCGATTGGTTGATAAATGCTACCTTGTTATTTGTTTTCATTGTAGTCTTTACGCTGTTGTCAAGGCGACGCTTCCAGCAGATTGACGTGTTGGAGAGCCTCAATGTGTTGGTGACGATCAGCGGTGAGTCACGTGGCTCGTTTGCAATGACCCTGCATCTCTGAGTTGCCATTCCCCGACTTTCATTTCACTGTTGTTGTTGTTGCTGCTTCAGGGAAAACCAACAAGCTTCGTGTCTACTATCTCTCCTGGCTGAAGAACAAAATCGTGAAAGGCGAAGAGGTAACAGTTGGACATAAACGTAGTAATAATACCTCCGTGTCCTAGACTGGGCATTGTACATCAAGCTGTATTATTGAGTGAGGCAACTTTTAACTCGAAGATGGCCGCCAGTCACGTGAACGCTCCTTTTTTGGTAGTTGATGTCCTGGTCTTCGATATAAAATAGGCAACTTTAAATTCTACACAGAAAAGACAGAATTTCAGAATACTCCGCGAGATTTTCGAAAACTTACGTAATGATGATAGCTTTACAGTTTCTTTCCGTTTCCACGAATACCAATTCAAATCGCTCCGCGAAAAGGACGAACAACCAAATACCTTTCACTGTAGAAAAGAGGAAAGCAAGTTCCATCTATAATTGTTTCCACTTTCCCTGCTTCATGTTGAGACGATGCCAAGTGATGTGATCATGTGCTGCAGTATTACGTTTTTCCAACAGGATTTGATTTCCACAGCGTTTGTTTACAGGCGCAAAATACAAATCGACGACAGTCATGGACGGTTTAATCTCCGAATAGGGAGCGTTTACGCAACTGGCGGCCATTTCTAAGTTACCTTTTAAGTTCAAATGTGCTTCACTCGTAGCTCGATATGCCCAGTCGATACTATTATCACTGCGTCGATGGACATGTCTCGCGAGTGCTTACAATGTGGCCTCGTTCGTTCATCAGTCATGTCTTCCTTTTGCCAGGCGGACAAAGTCAAACAACGAGGCTACACCACCGTTGGCGAGTTTGAGGGATGCACTCACTACAAGCTCGGTACGAACCATTGCGAACCCCGCCCCTTCAGCCCTTCTATGCGCTTCTCATGATGACGACCAAGCTGCTGACGTGTGCTGTTTTGCCTTTGCAGTCAACTTTCATCGGATCAAGTTCTTGGCGATTGCCGTCGGCTCGTCGGTGGAGGTCTACGCGTGGGCGCCGAAACCTTACCATAAGTTCATGGCGTTTAAGGTTTGTAGTTGCCGTCGATCTCGTCATGGCAGCGCCTGATCAGACTGTAGTTCTGCTGGGCATTTCAATATGGCCACTGGCCTTTCTTCCAGTCGTTTGCCAATCTCGTTCATCGACCCGTGCTTGTCAACATGGCCATCGAGACAGACAACAGCAAACTGAGAGTGATCTACGCATCAGAAATTGGCTTTCACGGCGTCGATTTAGACTCAGCGTCCGTCTACGACATTTACATTCCCAGAAAGGTAGGCTGGCACCCATGGGCGTGGTCGAGTGAGTTGTGAGATGTTGCGTGCTGATCTCATATTCTCATTCCTTGCATTGCAGCAGGCCGATGGCATCAAACCGCATGCGCTAGTACCGCTGCCGAGCAGCAATGGCAGGGCGATTCTGTTATGTTACAATGGTAAATTGTCTTCTCCCGTTGCCACGCAACTGACTTTCTCCGTGGTCGTTCGATCGTACTGTGACCATGATTCCTTCGTTCCTCCGCAGATGAAGGTGCCTATTTCAGCACGAGCGGCAGGCAGGTCAAGGACGCGGTCATCCGATGGGGCGAACCACCCTACTCCATTGGTAGGTGCCCGCATAATTCGAAGCTACCCGGCTGTCATGGCTGTCGATTGAAAGTCTGTCTTGAAACCAACCTGCCTTCCTGTTGTTTCTTTCAGCCAATGTTGGCAGCGAGCAGATCATGGGCTGGGGCGATAAGGCCATCGAGGTCAGGAGTCTGGAGACGGGTGTGCTGGAAGGTGTCTTCATGCACAAACGCGCGCAGCTTTTTCGCTTCTTGTGCGAGCGAAACGAAAAGGTTTGACATTTTGTTGTTGTTGCTGTTCCAAAGCCATAATAATCATGCCGCCCGCTGACCAATTTGCCCCGTTTGTGTTTGCGCAGGTTTTCTTCGCATCGTCTTCAGGCTCAGCAAGTCAAGTTTACTTCATGACGCTGAGCAAGTCATTCAACAACTTCCGCTGAAGTCCGTCTGTCTGACCGCGCCCGTCCCATGCTGACGCCCCGCTGGTGCTGACGCGCGACTATTTATCGCTCTCGTCCGTTGTCTGTGCCGTGTGTCATTATTATTATTATTTTATAGACGGCAATTGATCTGATGACGAACACTGGTAATTATAGTGAGTTGTCTCAGACTGACAATGGAGTGATGGCAGATTTTTCTAACATTGTATTTAAATGAATCATTACAATCGATGCGTTCCTCTTGATCCACGAGCCGTTGTTGTGGTGAATCGAGTGCATTTCATTGTCAGTGTTGATTCATTAGCCCCCATTTTAACTGGTGACAATATAAAAGATAGACGGTCCCCTACACGAAGAGGCCGTCCCTCATACATCTTTCGTCTAAATCATACCACGGCCCCTTTCTCTGCATGATGTCAGTGAAGCCGTTTGATCTGCGCAGACCGAGGCTCCGGCTTTCTTTGCTACGGATGACGTCGCGAGCTACTACTACTACGGATGACGTCGTTATGCGATAACATCCGTGTCGTGATACACCAAGCAAGCGCAGCTCTCTTGCAACCACGCGGCTGTCAAGCCCACAACAGCAGCAGACGAGCTCAGCTGACGGTGGTTGAATTGCGAATGTTCCTGCAGTGGCCGCCAGAAGCAGCAGCAGGAGATATTGACGTGGTTGCCTTTTCTCATGCAAGCGCCTGACTAAAGATTTCCATGACGAGATATCATAGCACGGGGCCACCTGCATGGCATGTCTGATGTAAATATTCAGCGCCGTGTGTAGAAATGTTAGTTCTGTCGTGGATCGTAAGAGCAAAGCCCACTTCTGGCTTCATCGAGTCAACAGCGGTTGAGTTGTGCTCTTTGGTACTGCATCGGTAATGCCAAGATGGGAAACTCTCTCAAGGTAGGTAAAATTCTAGAGGGGATATATCCTAAATTCATATGAGCTATCCTGTCGACTGCCGCAGAGAGCGTACATGAGAAGCTGCCTCTTCCGTCCGTAGTTAGTCACAAGACTTGCTTAGCCTTGATTGTAATGCTAGTGAGTTACAGTAGAAGCAGGTCTCTATTTCGGCCGATAAAGTAATGGGAAATCGTGTGGCTGCCAGTGTGTGGCTTCGCTGCGATTGTGCAGTGCCATCGCCATGGTGACAAATGCACGCTTTGAATTTAGTGGGGAATAACAAGACAAGAACGTGTGATTGTGTTCTCACGAGGTGCGATGGACAATGCTGCCGCTGGAATAACCGCGTGAATAGATTGCTGGATCGTGCATGAAGCAGCTGATGTGTCTATCGAGAGTGGTAGTTCTTAGTCATTGGTGCGATGTGAGTAAACAGCTCGCCCTTGCACATTAACTATTCAATAGTTAACAATTGGTCGCTTGGCAACTTGCAATCAGGCCGTCAGCTAATGAATCTGACCTGCCTCACTCTGAAGACAACATTGCCAGGTGGCACACTAGGAAATACTGGCTAGCCTAAAGCCGAGTTCACACGGAGCAATTTGATGCGCGCAACAAGGTCCCTGATCAACGACCCACAGGATACATTAAATATTGCGTCCCGCTTGCCGCTCACCATTCACACGAAGCAACAGCGTTGCAGTGGCTATAAAGCGGAAATTTCCACAGGGCGCGCAAGTTGTAGAAGAGAACAATACTCCTTCAAATGCGCGGGAAAACGCATTTGGAATCGGTCGGCTTCCACAACAATTCTGGGGAAAGAACTAAATCAAGTTTCTTTGCTGCCATCTTGAACTTTAGTCGTCGGTAGTCGTCGTCGTGAAACTCATAAACTGACTTTAGATTCTTATTCATGCTGCCCAAGGTGGCACAAAGTGCCCGAACCCGCGAACCTAGTTCGCGGAAGGTAGAGAGAAAATTCCGAAGCTTCACAAAGTCCATTTACTCAACAAACTAATTAATTATTCTATGATCACGGCTGCCTTCGGAAAATCCTAGTGTAAACACGATTGCTTCCGACTACACTGCTTTCAACGGCCACTTCGGAAATTCAGATGAAAACTACAATTTGGTTCCACTCGCAAATTTTGGGCATCGCATTTCCGAGAAATTGACGTTCCTGTTTTCAAAATCAAAACACGGAGACTCAAATTCGTCTTGTTGTTTGCACCGCTAATCTGCCAGTCATTCGGATTCCATCCATCAATCACTTTGCAATTATAATTCAGAGTAGGCAGATAAGTAGATAACAAATAGAAATGGGTGCACAGTAACTTCAAATCAGGGAAAGCAACTTTAACATTGATAACAAGTGAGCCGAGTCGACAATCGAGGAGCCGTGAGTATCGTAAACCTTATTTTGAGTCAGACTCTGACAAAGCAGCCAAGAAACAATAGTAAAATACTACAGTGGCTATATTTTCGATTCTACTTCACAATTTCCATAAGCAGCAGTGCTATTGGAAGCAATTTCTCTCCTTGCTTTCGCTCTACGAAGCGCAAAGAACACCTCTTTCGAATTTTTCACGCACAGCCGCTCACATGAATTTCCCATCAAAAGATAATGGGCGTGACCTCGCGCATAGGAGATGGCTTCTGCTTCAATCCGTTTGCGAAAGGAAGAACAAGTCACCGAAAGTAACGAAGTAAAAAGTAAAAATGTTTACCTAACAACTACTTTGTTACAAGTAAAAAGAAATTCTCTACTCCAAAAGCCTGTCAATGTTTTTACTTGGGTAAAGTAACGAACATTGTTGATTGTTGGGTCAAACCTTAGTGAAACAATAATTATTAGAAATCGAACTTCCGGAAAAAAATTTTCCGAAGTTATCGGGAAAAAATGTTGGTTCGCGGAAGGTTTAAAACTTTGTGCGACCCTGATGCTGCCCCTTTTATTCGCGAGGCAGATGAACCATAATGGCTCCCCAAGCACCTGGTCGTTTGTTTCAAGATACAATGAATAAGAATCCGCAAGCGTGATAACGACGTCGCTGATTGGCTGAAGTTCAACTTCCTCTTGGACATTGCGCGCAATGAGCTCAAAAAATCAAACATGTTTGATCCGCGTTTTGTTTCAGTCAATCGCGTGACAGACGCCGGCAACGAAGTTAACGACTAGTCATTAACACCTAATGACTTCCTGACCGCCAGCATTGCGCGCATCAAATTGCTCAGTGTGAACTCGGCTTAACCTATTCTAAGGTCTCAAATTGTTGCTGCAAATCCTCTTATTGTAAATGCCTCTGAGGCCTAGGTCAAACAGGCGGATTTCAGGCGAATCGAATACAATTCTCAATTAAATTCGCCTTGAGTTCGCTGGTAATTCGCCGTTTGATGCGAATTATATTCGACAACCCCATTTTATCCGGTTTCATTTTCAAAATTCGCCTAGCCTAGGCGGATTATCCGCCTGAAGTGCGCCTTCGCGTCAAAGGGCGAATTACAAGTGAATTGAATGCGTTAGGGCTATCCCCCTCTGTGTTTATTTTTAGCAATCTGACAGTAGAACAATAGCACACCGGCGGTAATTGCTTATTGGAATGTTGTAACCAGGGTAACGACGTTAAGACCCACAGATTCTTGCCATGCGATGAAGGTGTTTGCTGCTGATCGAAGATTCTCAAACAAAACATTTTCTTTAGGGAAACTCATCACAAGCTATAACAAATTAATTTCCAATAATTCACTTTTAACGTCAAAATTGATGCGTTTCTACTTCTCCTTCTCCTCTCATTAGTCACAAGTTCAATGTTCATACTTGCGTGCAGCAACCAATCTGCAAAACCGGACGTGCTGGAAAGCGAGAAGCAAGGAGAATTCCAGCTGTGAATGATGTAAAAACATCCACAACTAATTTATATCCGCCTGTTTGATGCAAAAGAGAATTGAGTTCGCTCTGGGAGCGGATTTAATTGAATTGTATTCGATTCGCCTGAAATCCGCCCGTTTGATCTAGGCCTGAATGTGTGCACGGTACCTGAACACGATTAATGGGCTGTGATGACGAGATACAGCTGCATGTGTTGATGTAGAAGAACAGGTCATTATCCTGGCAGGTTCAAAGTCGGATTTTCCGACCTCTGGGAAACAACAAGGCTCTGGCTGTGCATGGTTTTCAAACACACCGCACAGTGCCAATGCTCGAAACCAGCTCAATTAAATTTGCCTTGAGTTCGCTGATAGTTCACGGTTTGACGCAAATTATATTCGACAACAACATTTTATCCAGTTTCAGTTTTAAATTTTGCCTGATCTAGGCAGATTATCCTCCTGAAGTGCGCCTTCGCGTCAAAGGGCAAATTACAAGCGAATTGAATGAGGCAGGGCTATCCCCCTCTGTGTTTATTTTTAGCAATCTGGCAATAGAACAATAGGAAGCTGGGGGTAATTGCTTCTTGCATTAGTTTAACCAGGGTAGGTAACAACGTTGAAGCCAACAGACGCGTGTCATGAGATGAAGGTGCTTGCTGCTGATCGAAGATTCTCAAGCACAACATTTTCTTAAGGGAATCTTTGGGCTACTTGTCACAAGCTATAACAAATTATTTTCAAGAAATCACTTTTGGCGTCAACATTGATGCTTTTCTTCTTCTCTTTTCCCACCTCATTAGTAAAATGTTCACTGTTCATTTTCCTGTGCAGCAACCATGCTGCAAAACCGGACGTGCTGGAAAGGAAGCAGCACGGAGAATTCCAGCTGTGATAGGTGTAAAATACCCACAATTGATTTATGTCCGCCCGTTTGATGCAAAAGAGAATAGAGTTTGCTCTTGGGGTGGATTTAATTGAATTAGATTCGATTCGCTTGAAATCCGCCTGTTTGACCTTGGCCTTAGAGTTGCACAAGCATGATTCATTGTGTTTGAAACTGTTTCTTTCATTCCCTTCAATTGTGTTCCCTCCTTTGTGATGCAAGATTTGAAATGAATAATTATATCCAGTAATTATAACAATAACTTTTAAAAAGTAGCTAAATACAATTACAAGTTACATCTTTAAAAAGTAATTAATTACAGTTACAAATTACATTTTCCAAAATTAACGAATTGTAATTACAAAATACTCTATTTCGAAAGTAATCGTTGCAAATTACTTTTAGAATTACTTTTACGTTTATGTTGTTCTATACTGTGTATAGAGTTGTCACGGGGTCCCCGTGATCCCCTTCTTCCCCGCGATCCCCGTAAAGATTGAGCAGTTCACACCTTTTGATAAGGGGAATTCCCCGTATCAGATTCCCCTTCTTCCCCGTATCCCCGTTATTGTTTCCCCGCTTTTTCACGGGGAGACGTGCAAATTGTTGAAAAGATGCAGGTTGTGTGAGTTAGTGTCAATTTTGTTGTGCAACACATCGTTGAGCTTCTAAACATAATGCCAAAACAGCCAAACAGACATCGCGTTGGTTATTTATTTCCTCCTTCACTTTATCACGCATCTTTAACACCATGGATCAGGCGTCTAGACAGTAATAGACACCAATTATCTACTAAGTGATTCCTAACAGCACGTGTGAGAAGTCACAGGTTCACGGCTTTGTGTAAATTTCTTAGAACAATGGAAATGCAAAGTACGCAACGCTTTGTTTATGAATCATTAATTTTGAATGGAAATTCAAGTCCTGCTTTCTCTGTCGCGTTGAAGGATTGCTTCCAGGAACTGCAGCTTCTCAAAGACAGAGCCATTGCAAAGGAACGTTTGAGCTGGAAACACAGCTACTGTATATGAACTAAAGAGTGCATAATGGCATATATTATTATGCATTAAGAGAGTATATCAAAATTCGTAAATTCCCCGTATCCCCGTGATTCCCCTTTAACCCCGTATGGAATTCCCCGGGAAATCCGTATCCCCGTGAAAGAAAAAAATCCCCGTAATCCCCGTGAAATTTTCCCCGTGACAACTCTAACTGTGTATTACTATGTTGTAATTGATAATAGCTACTTTATACCCTAACCTTTACTATGTAATTATACAGCACAGTGTACAAAGATGCTTCCACGGAGCAATCACCAATATCGTTTTGGCCTCCTCGATAACTGTAGAATCGCCTAGCTCTTCGAGAAAAGCAGACAGAAAATTCGAAAAGAAAAGGAGTGACCCTTGAACTCAGAGTTGCAATCGACAAATGGAAAATGAAACAGCTAAAGGAACAGATGGTCACAAGTATCCAATTTCGTACTATTCATAAAATCGCATTACGGAGTTTGACCCTGACTCAGATCTCCTGAAGGCTTTGCATGGGATAAAACACACATGGATTAACACGTCGTCTGTTGTGCTATCGATGGCCCTAATCAGAACCATGCTTCCTGTTGAGAAGCACGCGCAGGCCGCAAGCACAATATTCTCTGAAGGTCACCATTGATAAGGAACTAAGGATACAATATTTGTAAAGTAACTTGTAACAGAGGTCAACCTTACATTAACGACAACAAATTACAGCTAGTATTTGTAACGCATTACCACTACAGTTACTTTGGTGGAAGTAACTGTTACAGTTACAAATTACTCAAAGAAGTAACGATTACATGTAATTAGTTACTTGTAACTAATTACGTTACAGCTCTGATTAAATCTATATAACGATATGTGTATCTGCTCCGTGCAAAAAAGCTTTGTAAGCTTATCGGATTTTTCAGATTAAAAGATGATGATGATGATGATGATGATGATGATGATGATGATGATGATGATGATGATGATGATGATGATGATGATGATACCAATGTTTGTCTAATTAAAGACCTTATGTAGAATTAGTGCATACTGTACATTGGTTGATGCTGCTTCAAAAATGCCGAGCATTGTTGTCATTTTTTGGTCTATTTTAGCGTGCCCTGCTTTGCCAGCGACAAACTGATCTTGGAGAGTATCGATCTGTGCACCTCTTCCAAAGAATTCCAACCAGCGTCAATGGCGTTGCTGTCATCAATCATCACCAGCACTATGCAGATAACATGGTTGTCACTTCAAAGGTGATCTTCAGCAAGCACTAATTAGTTGCCTTAGTATCTGCTCACGACTATAGTTACGGTCAGTTGCTTTACATCTGTTAATTTCAGGGTTTTAAAATCACTTGCCCTTGGTAATTAATTTCTAGTTACAAGTTAATTTTGAGCTAATTTTGTGAATAGTTAATTATTATGGTTATTTGTACCATAATTAATTACTTTTTAGAGTAACAAGTACTTTATTGAAACAAAATCATGACAATTTAGCAATCATTGTTGCAATGTGGAAGCAATCAAACAAGCGATTGTGAATTGCAACCTAGAATCTTTTTTTGCAATTAATTCATGAATAAAACATGAAACATTTTGAAAGGACGCTAGCTATATAATTGTCTCTCCTTCGGCTGTGGTTAAGTGACATGCTGCCTTATTATAGGCTACATGTACATTGTACCGCTCCAACATCTTCTAAACTCCACTCCAAACACAACATTAGTAATTGGATCACAGTGAGGCAGTGAAGAGAACCTGGTCTACTTGCTCTAGTTGGTGGTATTGTATGATCAAAGGAGGCTCAAACTGGAACTCAGAGATCTATATGCCCTGTAGTACACGAGCATACTAACAGAGTTGCCACGGAGATGTCACACGTCCATGAAATTGGTTGTGGCTGCGACGTCTTCATTGCCATTGATGGCCCCACTAGTAGAAAGCGAAAGCCACATGCTCTCATTGCCGTGAATAGCAACCAGGAACGACTGGACATAATGCTACGTCACTACAGCAGCATTCTAATTGCAAATGCACCAGGCCAGAAACTGATCCGGCTGCAGGACGTGCCCGAGGCCCCATTAACGAGCACCCAGCCAATCTCAGATGAAGAGCCAATGAGTGCATGTCAGGCAACCAAATGTGCTGTAAGACAGCCGGTGGAGATGATCTACCGTTAGACGCACTACACATCGGTCCACTGTTGCCCCCTATTGCCTACATTAAAATCAACCTTCAT
The DNA here is from genome assembly GCA_900245855.1 of Calvadosia cruxmelitensis. NCBI lineage: Eukaryota > Metazoa > Cnidaria > Staurozoa > Stauromedusae > Kishinouyeidae > Calvadosia > Calvadosia cruxmelitensis. Next base: position 20,134 of record OFHS01000193.1, read on the forward strand.
CGACACCAGCGGACCACCAGCGCCATGGAGAGAATCCATCATAGTCTCGTAAGAGTAACTATACTTGAATGTATACTTGGCAATACCATGCATCCATCATTCCTAAGAGGAGTGGCAGTACTACGATGAAAGATCAACGGGGACTCTCGCTCATGGTCTCCAATCTCCAGCGCTAATCATCACAACAAGATCTTGATGTCAAGGCTACGAGCCCACTTGGAGGATATTCTTCTGTCTTGCCATGCTGGCTTCCGAGAAGAAAGAGGCAATGGTTTCATTGTGTAACTTGGGCTTTTGTCTAGCTGTTGTAATGTCGTCGTTTGATTGCCTCATAATTGCAGGTGTGTTTACATGAAGTTACCAGTAATAGTTGTTGTTGTTGCTGTAGTTTTGATTTAATCTGCAACAATTTGATTGACGGGTAGTTGGATTGACAGAATAACTAACAGTAATGCTCTGTCGTTGTTGTACATCCACGCTTTATATTTAGGAAGCGGCTACGCCGCCAGGGCCAATGGCAGGACTCAGCATAATGCATCTCAGTCTATCAGGTTGAGGGTGAATAAGATGGACGAATGATAACGCACCCTTGAACGCACCTATACGGCGGTCTTCGCCCGCCTTTCCTCTCTCTCTCTATTTTGATTTAGAATGAAGTTGTCCTAAGGGAAACTACTCACAAATGAAGCAATGCCATCACTGGGGCCATTTGACACATACCCCAAGGCTATAAGATCTACAAAGGAAGCATGTACTCCACGATTAGGAGGCTCGCTGTTTGACTTGCGGATGAAAAACTGTGTAATTCAGCCATGCTCCGTGTTTTCGTATGCACAAATTGGTTTCCGCAAAAGACGTCATCAGTTTACAAGTCCGCGGTCTCTTTTCGTTGTGTTTTGCGCAGCTTTTCGCACTGATTTGCCTGCGCCCAAACTTCTTGGCGTCAAAACGATCAGGCGCCAAAACATCTGCGCCGAAACGTGACGTACCGGAAGCCAGGGTCACATCTTTCGGTCTCGCAGCTTGATCTCGTGAGGACAAAACCATTGTTCCGTGCACGCAGCAATAATAAATGGCGAAGAAACACAGCAAAATGGCGAAGCTGCGATGAAAACGTCGAATTTTAAACGCGAAAAGCTACGCCGCTGTCGAGAAGGAGAGGATGCGATTGCTCCCATTCAGAGAAGACGGCCTTCCTGTTGCGACTTTTGTAAAAGGGAAGTGTGGAAAAGTAACGATCTCGGCGGAGAAGAGCTCAACGGAGGACGCGTTTCGAGGGCACTTACAGACCCACAGACAGACACACAGACACACAGACACACAGACAACATAGCGCGTTTAGTATTATGGGATCTATTTTCAGTGTTTCCGTATTGTTTTTTCTGTGAGTCATCAGCAAGAGCTTTTATCTTCTAATTTTGCTGCACCTTCAACAAATATTGCATTTTGTCCCTAACATGTATCATTGCATTGTTTTCCAGTCAACATAATAATCAAATAATACACATGACATACAAGGACATATTCTAATAAACATATTGGCCATTTCTATAAAATAGATAGCCTATCAAAAGAATGGTTCTCAACTTCTTAGTTCAACCAGCATTCCATTCTGAGGAAGAAGGTCTATACTTCACTGGTGGCAGTATTATCGGAAAATAGAACAAAATATAACACCGTTTGAGTAATAATACATTCAGTATAGGCCTACTATGCGCAAGACTGGTCATCATTTCAAGACAGATTTCTTTGTAACTGTGTCATAAGTCACAACAGTCAACTCATGTCTACTGGAAGTCGCCATCCCATGTCTACCGTCAGCTGTTCCGCACGCTTAAAAATGTTGCTGCTTAAATAATCGTACGTTGGAAAGGCCTACCTGCAGCTTGGCTTGGCTTCCTACAGCATTTGACTGGCTAGACAAANTTAGGGCTGACTTTAGCCATTAGTGTTTTCATTGTTTTGACTGCAGCCTCTGCATGGCCATTTGCTTGAGGGTGGTAAGGTGAGGATGGGTCATGGTACGTGTTCCATTCTCGGCAGTACGCCGCAAATTCTTTTCCTTGGAACGGAGGTCCCCCATCGGACGTGAGCCGAACTGGGAGGCCCATAATGCG
>OFHS01000193.1:31781-54152 GCA_900245855.1 Calvadosia cruxmelitensis
TCCGTTTTAGGCCCTATATTATTTGCCATCTACATAAATGATGTTATTGATGTTCTCAAACATAGCTCTATTCGCCTCTATGCTGATGATTGCAAGCTCTTTTTTAAAGTCAACAGTATATCTTAACATGAGAAATTGCAGCATGATTTAAATCAAATACATTATTGGACTGAAAAAAATCAACTTCGGCTGGCTACACATAAATGCAAGACCCTTCGCCTTGGCAACTCTACAACCTGCCCACCATATCTGATCAATGATATCGATCTATTGTCTGTCAACCGTATGAAAGATCTCGGTGTATTGATTTCAGAGAAACTCGATTTTAGACCACATATTCTAGAAGTTGTCTGTCGTGCTGGCATTCGCTCAAGAATGATCAACAAAGTTTTCCAGTGTAGAGAAATGAAATTCGCTTGTTCAAAACATTTGTTCTTTCCATCCTAGAATATGCAACACCCGTCTGGAACCCTATACTATCAAACGTGACATTATCTTGCTGGAGTCTGTTCATCATCATTTATTCAGATGCCATATAAGCCCTTTATGGGCTTTTTTCAATGGACTGATAGTTCAGAGGCAATTCACACGATTTCTCCTCTACGACACTAATCTCTCCTACCCCGAAAGACTTCTGTATTTACATATAGACAGTCTGGAAAAAAGACGCCTTTATTTCGACTTGGCAATATACTTTAAAATCATCAACAAGTTTTGTTGACCTAGACAGTAGCATGATCTTTTCGTTCACGCCACACGGCCGATTAGAATTTCCCACTTGTCGGACGGAGCGCCACCGATCTTCTTTTGCCCTTCGTGCAATAAATGCTTATAATTCCCTGTCCCTTTCTACTCGTCATTCTCAAAGCGTTAAAGAGTTCCAACATAACCTCTGTAATGAAAATCTTTTAAAATTTGTAACATTTGCTTGATGGATGTAATTAGCTTCTTATCTGTCATTGTATACCATATTTTAATCATTCTGTTGGTATCTGAATTTATTTCTTTCAAACTCTCTCAAATTACAAAATGAATTCAATTACTTAGAAAATACATATTTAAACGAGCATTCGAGCATTCTGTTTGTAATGCGGTTGTTCGTGCCGTTATTCAGAATTATACAAATACATACATCTTCATCCAACTGATAACTTTTGGATGCGATGAAGCTAGCAGATGCAATGGCTGCTGTTCATACTAATTGCAGCAATAGTAGATGGCCTATACAGATCAACGTAATTTTCTGTAATAATTTTCGGGCAAATTTAATGACAGCCCCCCAAGTGATTCTATACTCCCGTACGCCTATGCTTCCAGGTGAGGTCTTGTTCGACTACTAACCCGAAGATGTTCTCTTCTGAGCATGCGTTGGTATCATCCTCATCGGCGCTGATTAACTTGCTCAATGCCATAGCAGGCGATTTCTTTTTTCCCACGTGGTGATTACTTAGCGATGCGCTTGAATTTTGAAACGCAGACGGCCATTCGGCTTTCATCTGCCCAATCTAGACTCCTTTGGAGATCATCTTCTAGCGATGTTTGTAAGTCATGTTAAAGGTTAAAGTACATTCACCCACGTAGATATTGACAGTTGACGTTTGACCGCACATATGAAAATCATTGATAATTATCACAAATAGTAACGGACCAAGTATTGAACTCTCTGAAACTCCAGAGAGAACGCATTGAGTATACTTGAGAGGGAACCATTTCAATGCTTTCGTTAGTTGCGATCTGGAGTCCAGGTAGGAGATGAGGAAGTCGACAGTCAGTTGATAGCTTCCTTCCGCTCTTCAATCAGAATTGAATGCTCAATCAAATCAAAGCCTTCCTCAGATTTAAAATGATGGATGCCCAAAGCTTGCCATTGTCAGCCGCGTCTGCTCGCATTTTTACCCAGAGTGCGTAGTTCCTGTTTCGCCAGTGAGGTGATGTTGTCCTACCTACTTGGTTTTTACTCGGAGAATCCTAATTACTAACAACTTCTATCGTATACAGTATGGTATCTGCAGTAAACACCATGGCACATTAACACACACTAATGTAATTCTATAAATTGGATGCGAAAAAATCAGAAAACAATACCCCAAGAAACGTTCTCCACTTGCCCGCATCTCTTCCGAGCTTAGAATAATTACTATTTCGAATCTACAGTAAAATCTGATATGCCGAAGATCCAAGAACATCCAGAAAACCGAGAACACCCACAGACGATCTAGAAAAGAAATGATATAACAGTTTTAAACGCGAATTCTGACCAGGGATGGCGCCAGAAAATTCCAGGAGGGGCAAGGCTTCCCCGACAGGGGGTAACAAAACAGCGTACAGTAAATTCCCGTTGCGTAAACATTGAAATCAGTACCAAATTCGTATTTCTGAGCCTTGCAATACGTCGCACTTAGCTCGTCATCCGGCAAGACGACTGGTTTAAACTGGATTGTGGAAGAGATTGCCACAACTACGAGCCTAATTATTCCCGACAGAGTTGCTGCAGATTCTCCGATGGGGGGGGGGGGCTAGGTTTCCCCGACATGGGACTACAGCCCCTCTGATTCTAACCGTTGAACATTGTTCTCTTTGTAAAATTGATTGATATCAAATTCGACATGCCGAAGCTTCAACCACTCCTATGGGAAACACACAGAAACGAACTGCAAGAGGGAGGCACTTTTGCATACTGACGCATGGCTCTAAGATGTAATAAGGGGACAGCTGGCGCCTCTACTACAGATGGCCTAGAAGTAGAACCTATCAGAGAAATGTACAACCAGACGGCGGGAATGATAGCGGCTAAGCCAGCGCGTACGAGAATGACACAGAGAGGAAGTACAGAAAACGGATCTGCATGAACGTCTTATGTACGCGTGCGCAGACGCCCCGTCGGCGTGGTAATTTGACAACAACAACAACATCGCTGGCGACTGAAGGCATTTGCACAGCAACCTGCGCGTGCGCAAATGGAAACGTCATGTTCAACTGAGCAATGATCAATGACGACAACAACAACAACAATAACAACAGCGTCGGCCAGTGTATCCTGGTGACTAAGAACCGACGCTGGATGGGTCGCACTGGAGAAGGCGGACGATGGAAGGGTCGCTTCTTGCGCCTTCGATAAATTCAGCAAGTGACAGCTTGCCGTCAACGTTCTTATCCATTTGTCGGAAGATCTTGTCGACGCGTTTCTCTGGCGTGCTCTCGTCGTCCGGCATTTTCACCACGTTGCCAACCATTTTGTAGATGGCGCGCACGATCTCCAGCATTTCATCGCGCGATATGTAACTAGAATGAGAAGTAACACCTCCATCTCACTCCATTATGCTGCAGCAGCACACCCGCTCGACAACACCACTGCACGTAATTGTTGTTATTATTGTTGCTGTGACTAACCCGTTGCCGTCGAGGTCGTACATGGAGAAGGCCCATTTCAATTTCTGCTCCAGACTCCCTCTGCTCGTCACCGACAAGGCGCAGATGAACTCGCGAAAGTCAATGCGCTTGTCGTTGTTGGCGTCGAACGTGCGAAAAACGTGCTCTGCGAACTTGGCCGCGTCGCCGTAAGGGAAGAAGTTCCCGTAGATCTTTTTGAATTCATCGACCGTCAGCGTGCCGTCGGGACAGTCCTTCAGGAACCCTATCAATGAGAAACAGAATAGAAAAACAGCCGTAGCAAGATAACCCCGCAAAGCCGGCGACGGGCGGGCGGGCTCGCAGCGATCAGCAGCCAACAATCGGCACACCCACCCACCTTTGTACCATTCATGCAATTCCTGATCGTTGAAGTCAGTCTGCTCGCGCAGGTCGTTCAGCACCTCAGGCTTCAATTTGCTGTTCTGCTTTCCCATGGTGGTAATCACCTTGGCTTGCTTGCTCTGTTCGTGGGTCGGCGGGCCAACTGCAGCGAGATAGAATCAAAAGGACACAATGTAACAAGTGTTAATCCATGCACCACGGCAAAACAAACGGAAGACGCTCCGACCTGCCAGCCGGACTAACAACCAAACAGCACGGCGACAAACAGTCAACCAAGCAGTAAACAGCGGCGGTCTGCACGCACGCAGCCGATATGAATACGTTCCGTTAGAGATGACGCACGGCGGCCACGAGGAACAGTCCGCTTGTACTGACGGATTCGCATCGCACGCGGTGGCCACGGCGGGCATCGATCGCCACGCGACAATCGTAATCAAGCGCAACAACGAGCGTCGCGATAACTGCCGGGCTCTGTCGCCGCGACCACAAAGGAGCTCTTCTGAAGCAGGTGTCGTGAATTCACCACATCAGTGCAAGGTAAAAACAGATGGCAGTTCCGTCCACCTTCAGTCAACGACGCGCGTTTCCTTCGTAACCCATGACAACAATTATTGTACAATCAATCCATTTTGACGACGAGGCACGATCAACACCATTCTCATTCCAGGCCCTTGGGATGACCGACGAAGTGAAATTGATCGCATTCCATGCAGGCTTCATACAACAACTACCAACTTCAAAGTGACCGATTTTTACAACCAATCTCAGTATGATTGTGCAGCAGATGGATTGCTGGCGGTCGTCATCCAACCACGTTGTGGTCAATCGATTGGGCAATGAGTTGAATTAGTTGCGTCATCACCAAGTGTCCATCAGAGGGGTGGATCGTGTTTGATGAACTACACGGAGCTGCAATAAGAATGTGGCCAAATAGAAGCATCTGGTGTGTTGGTTGGTGGCATCGCATGCCGTTTGAAACCAAAGGATCTCCAAGTGCTCAGTGTAAACTAATGCCACTCAAGGATGCCACTATGATCTGATGCAGGTTGTGCAATATTGTCATCGATATGGATCACGTGACGACATGCACCGCTGCGTCTATAATGCTGTCAAATGTGCACAGAATACTACGAGATGTCAAGACTGAACTGAAGACTCGATAGAACATTCATACTCTGATTTTGCCACTGCTTCAAAGGAGCGCAACTTGGATGTGATTCAAAGGACGGCCTGCCACACTGCTCTTGAACATTTGGTTATTGGTTTAATCTGCCTCAACACTGCTCGTTCTGCGGCAACACAACTTTGGAAAGTGAGGCAGTAATGACATCTATCCTGTTTCACGCAACGAGGCCACAGATGGTAATGAACCCGTGAGTTGCCGCTTGGCGTCACTTTGCATCAATTCAGTGACCTCAGAATGGCAAACAAAAGGAGAGCTAAAAATAGAAAATGGGTTAATAGTTTGAGCTAACACTTTACATACATTAACGTAAAGGAGATCGATAACAATCACATGGCACCAGAGAAAATTCATTACGCGTATATATTATACTGATGCAAATGATTGCCTGTCCAGGGCTCATTTCATGAGATGACGAACTGAAGCTCTTTCTCTTCTGCGAACACACTTTGCTGTTAGTTGCATGGTCACAAGTTACAGTTGGCTACATAATTATAAACTGCAGTTCTCAAAGTATCAAAATTATGACAAAAGAGCCACCGGAGGACATTAATAGAAAAATGAGAAAGAGCAACAACTTCTTGACAAAATCCAAAATGCCAAACACAAAAGAATGGCCAATCATTGAAGTTGGCTCCATCTATTGGCACCAAGCAACTTTCAAGTGTAAATGAGGCATTGAGAAAACCAAAGGTTCCGTTCAATGACATAAAAGGTGTGACCTGTGCGGTTGAATGCAGAAGGTCCCTCACTCGATCGGCAAGGAAAGTCTGTTCAAATCACTTCTAGAAGACAGCCAAACAACCTTGGGAATGAAATGATGTCACATCAGGAATGTTTTCCTATTCTCAAACAGAAATGAGAACAAGTAGACCAGCTGAGGTGTGATTATCTCACAAAATGTTTGCTAAGCAGCCGGAGAGCGGTATGAGCCTGACAACCGATTCGATCCTATGGTCCAAAATATATCCAGACGTCATATGTTTTCATTGCTCTCGCTTTGGAAACTTTCAGAAAACCTGTCAATTTCCAGAAATCTCTGTCTGATTTCACTGCGGAAAACAACATCAAGGAGATCATGATAAATTTTCTGTCACACAGAAATGAGGAGCTCTAGAATACAAAGTACACAACGTGCTTATCCAAAAGTAAACACACTATTAAAAGCACATATTAAAATATATACCACTCGAAAGGGAAAAAACAATGTATATACTATTCTTTTTTCCATTATTACTCTATTCTGTAATGAATTACTATGCAGCACTGCCGACAAGTTGTCTTTTGGCCAAGTCTCAATGGGGACATTACAAATGCGGTGCAATCGTGTTGTGACTGTGCCCGATGTGCACCAAGCCAAGCAAACGAGCTTATGATGCAAGAACCGTTCCCTTCCCAGCCATTTGAATCTGTTGCAGCAGATCTCTTCACATACGCCGCAAAGTCCTTCCTGATCTTAACCGACAAGCTGTGTGACTGGCATTGCGTCGAAGCACTGGGCAACTTCTCAAAGACCGATCAAGTTGTCACAGCTATGGCAAAATGGTTCTTACCAGTTGGTGCCCCAAGCAAGTTGACCTCTGACGGTGGTCCACAATTTTGTGCGAAACCCTTCAAACAATTTTGTTCCAGTTGCAAGGTACTCCACGATCCAAGTTTCCCACATCACCCAGAAAGCAATGGCCATGCGGAAGCTGTGGTGAAATCGGCCAAGCGAATCATACAAAAGACATAGGGAATCAGCATTTGCTTGCTTTTTGAGAGTTGCAAATGCCAGAGGAGCAAACTCCCTTTTGAGTTAATAAGAATCACCCTCGGACATCTTCAATCTTTCGTCTTCCACAAACAGAACTGTCAGTAACATAGGCCTAACAATAAGCTCAACCAAACAGAATTTAGGAATTTCATTGAAAATTCCAGCAGCCTCTGCAAATATGGGCTAGAGTCAAACCTTAAGTTTACAGGTTAATGGTCACTTTGTAACATGTTATCATCGTTATGGGAAAGGCCTCCTTGCTGACAACAGGATATTTCCTTTTAAGTAGGACACCATCACACCAGTCAGTGGAGACTGGCCATTTCTTGAGCAGCACTTCAGCAAACAGTCATTGAGGAAACGTTTCTTCCCCATCTCACAATGGATGAGCGTCAGTCTATGCTTGGTGGATAAACAGAATCATTTCAGGATTGTATACCGACTTTCAATTTTGGAAGACCTGTCAAGACACATGATAAGATTGACTTTGCTCAAACAATAATCAAACGGTTTCTTTATTCACGCTAAAATTCAACAAATAAAAAGATGTAACCAAATAATACAACATCATAAGCAGTGAGATTATAAAAATAATATGTACAATACAGAATGTCAATATCGGTCAACATACTGTTTGCTTTCTTGAGAGATTGCGTTGCTTCTCACTCTTTTGACATGATCACAGTTAAAACGTTTGTTAGATTTATATAAAATCTATCCTGCATTGTTAACACAGTTACTGCGGGGGTGTCATAAACATTTAATAAATCAATGAACAAATCGCACAAGTTGGTTTTACATACTGGTCACACCCTAGTATTAACATGTCTAACCATACATGACAAAACATATGCAAATCAAAACATTGAATATTTGACAGTTCATTTGATTGAGTCAATTTCTACGTATTCATTTCCATTCTTGTTCCAACAACTGCCATTGTTACTATAATTTTGAGTTGTGCGCCTTTTGGCCGCTACTACTGGACGAAAACCACCTGCACCGTCCAGTGTCTCATTGTCTGCTACTTTTGTGGTGCGCTCTCGCTGCCCCTGATTGAGTTGGGGCTTGGGCACTCAATGAGGGGCTTCTGTGGAGAGGTCCCCATTTGCTGCACTCCAACCCACTTCCAGGATGGCAACCTGCTTTTGCGTGCGAATGATCCGGGACAGTATCAAATAGAGCAGCGAAGCCACCAATCAGAAGGCTCACTGGGCACTTCAGTGGGCTGAACAGGCTTGAATAAAGCTACTTCGTTGCATTATACAATGCTCTGCTTTGCAATTATAACATGAAGCTTTAAGTGGTTTTATGCAACGTTCATTTTCGGGTAGTTGCGTAGGCACTTATATTCTACATTCACCGTTGATGTTGCAACAACATGCTGCATGTTAACTTCTTCTGGTCTCGCTCAACGGACGAATGATAAGCACCAATAAGTAACACAGGCTTTCCAAGCCGGAAAGAAATACCAACTAGGTCAGTGTTGAAGCACTTTATTAGGAAAAAAAGCAGTAGTACAATTTTTTAGAATAACCGGCAAGTTGGCAGAAGTGTGCAAGTCATGCACAAAGCTGAGGTTCTAGCTGTGCCCGGCATAAACCAGGCGAAAATCTAAGCAGCGGTAAACAGAGGAGATCGACACAGCATCAAAAAATTTAAGCAAACATTCAGTTGGTAGGCATAGCAGGACCAATGGCAGGCGATAAATGCCCTTACCTTGAGATCAAAATCAGCATTAGTGTACATAAAACAACGCATATCACCGCCCTGCAAAACAAGAGAGCTATTTGCTTGATGAAAAGCTGGCATGGCAGCTGTTTAAAGTATCAAGCATACTATAGTCTAGCCTTGGCCTCACACGGAGCTGACAGTGCACTTACTAAAATAAATCAGCAGCTCACCCAAATCGGAATGTTTTCAAACTTCTTGCCTTTGGTTGAAGAGCAGTCCTAGCCTCCGGTTTCAAACAACAAGCAAGAGAGCTGCCAATTGCTCAGATTTTTGCCGCCCCACAGAAAAGCTGAGATTCAAGATCGATGCTGGATAGGCCTGGGTTCAACAATCGTCATTAAGAATTGTTTTATTCTCACAGTAGGTTAATATTACTGGGCGGTTCAAACAGAACGATTATACGGTGACTGGAGGAACGTAGACAATAATCCTTGTGAAAGAGACTTTTAACCTTGCTGTGATGGCAGCCAGCTTTTACAGCACAGATGGCTCCCTCGGCCATCATCGTACTGCAGGCTTTGAATGTTCAAAGTGTGCGTTCACGGCCAATCCGCTCCAAAGAAAACATCATTAATTCCATCTTCAGACAACGCCAAGGTCCCAAAGCCAGTTAATCCCTTTGCGCGAATTTAGACAAACGAGGATCACTGCTACTCTTGAAATTGGAGTTGCTGCTGTGACGCACGAAAAGTTATGTAAATCTTGCAGATTTCGGCGTGTTCATTTTCAGGCATAAATATTTTATTGAAATTAATTTTGCTGCACCCGATTACAACGATTAGCAGCAAAAAATTAAGGAAATCGCGAGTTTTGACTCGATCCATGATCCATTCAATGATTCGATGACTACAGAGGGTCTCTGGAGTCTATCATGAGTCTATGAGAGTCTAAATACGAGTCGATAATTATCTCAATTCAAATGCTTTCCTGCCTTTGCTGAGCTAAAACTGTGATCGCCTGTCCAGAGAAGGTTGTTGTCACTCACAGGGACTGAGGCGTTTCACTCTAGATTTGAAACAAGCAGCAAAGACATTTTAAATTAATTAGACGAGACGTATAATCGATATCCCTAATACAAGGGAAGCAGCGAGCAAAGAAAAGTGACGAAAAAAAATATTTGCACTCGCTCTAACTGCTGAACATCCTTATTCATATGCGGATACAGATACGGATCATACGGTATATTCATATACGGATACAGAATCGGTATATTCATCGCGGAATACGATGCTCAGCATGACTACGCGGTAAGAATAGAAACCTATCTTGTAAGGAGTAGCAGGTCAGAATGAACACAAACGCCAGGAAATCTACTTCTTTCGTCCGTTTCCAGCTCAGGATTGCTCACCTGTGGGATTGCTGAGGCAGAAGTGTTCTGCCTTTGTTGGTTGGCTGCCATGCAAATACCGATGATATCGTCCTGGAATACCGGGCAACAATTGAGCCACATGAATGTAGTTTTCTACGATTGACTGATAAAAGTCTTAAAACCACGAAGCTTGATTATTGAAACGTATAATACACAGCACAACAGAAATAACCGCGAAGGGGGATGGACGGATTCACCTGCATCGTGTCTTTTTTAAGACTAATTCATATAGCCAAATCTTTGAGAAGTCAGACAATTTGAGAACTGCGCAGGCACACACATATGCAGATTCAAATCACGCGAGCAAAGTCACAGCAAGAGTTACCAAGCATGCTCGGGACGTGAGAAATCAAAGAGGCAAGCTGATCATGGTCGCTCATTGCGTTCGTGGTTCAAGAATTTCGTCAGCTTACTGCGGACTCTGAAGTGAACGATTTGTTTAAACAAAAGCGATTTTTAGGAAGAATTTGTGTATTAATGCGTGAAATATTTTGCCATAATGTCTTAACTCATTCATAACAACAGCAGAATTACGTCCAAACGTCGGACGAATCCGGTTTCGTACGATGAGAATGAATATTTTCGAGGGGGAGCATAAGCCCCTATACCCGTTGGCTTCGATATGCCATCCCTACTCACGCACAATGATGTTTACCCTCGCACAAAATTCAAGTAAGACACCGAATTGTGTGTGCGTGTGTGTGACTAACGAATAAAATACAAAAATGCAAGAAATGATGTAAAAAATTGTACAAGAGATATACAAGGTCTGAAAATTGTTTAAATTTGGTCAAATTGACAATTTGCTTGAGCTGGCAGGATAAAGCATTCCATACCCTAACACTTGTGAATCGCTTATTTCATTCTATGTTTTCTAGATTAGAAAGAGCAAAACATACGCAATAAATAAATTGAATGCGTTCAAAGATAACTGTGCCATGATGGGTGCCCACTGCCCAGTCCAGAAACTGAGCGATTCGCGTCGGTGGGAGCTAGGCAAAACGCATGAAACTGTCGTAATCACTGATTCGCTCAGCAGTCATATGCCTTCGTTGAGGATCCAAGATCTCTCCGTGCAGCATTCCCGTCCTGTCAATTTGGAAGACGCAGAAATCACTGATCTCATTCGGCGTTGGCTCAATCGTCTAATTCGGAACACGACACATCGGACAGTAAAATTACAATTAACAATAATTAAGTTTATTGTACTACTGTTGCCTTTCTTTTTTATTAATTTTGATATTCAATCTTGACATTGCCAGCTACCTAATCAAATTATGAATGGGGGTACTGTCAGTGGACCAAGCCCGATGTATTCAGTAGCCTGCTTGCCACTCGTTCGTTTTTTCATCTCAAATCCTATTCACCCTTCGGAATATTTCAGTCTCTCTCAGTTAGCATACGGTATGCTGGTCGCACCCAGTGATCATGGCGTCTGTTTATTTCCAGGCCTGCGTATCTCTACAGAATTACTGCCGTTTAGTTACGTCTGCTCAGTGTACTGCACAGTGGTGTACGGAGCATATCAGAACGAGAATACCGCACGAGACGCTATTCCAAGAAAACGCATCACAGCATCCAGTTCATTCGATCATGTAATTTCAGAAATGTTGACGCCAATCAGGGAATCGGGCTGAAGTATGCGAGGTGAAGCCATTGCACCGATGCCTCATAAGTCATCGAGAGTCAACAGTGGCAACGAGAAGCTCTTGAGAGCAGCGTCACGTGACTTGCGAAGGTATGTGAGATTGATATCCCAGTGATTTACTGCAGGCTCTGGTGCTTGAAATCGTCGAGAACGTACGCCGGCACGTGAGCTTCGACCATCTGAAACAACAACAACAACAACAACAACAACAACAATAAGAACGACGTCCGCGGCGTTGCCATGAAAACCGACGAGGTGGCGTAAGCTTGCCTTTCGATCCAGTCGGCCGTAGTACGTTACGTCCTCGAGGAACGCCAGCACGCTGATGACGTCTTGCGGCAACTCAGTCGTTTTGACGCTGCAAAGGACACGTATACGCAAAAGTCAGGCATGGTTACGGTTGTCATGGGAAAGCTGAGCTGCATAATTATGCTTCACTCACTTGGATACGTTGACGTTGACCGACGAGCGAACGAATTGTCCCAAGCAGGCGACAAACTGCTCAGTAGACTCGTGATGGTGCTGCTTTAGCAGGGTCAATAGGCCAGCTGTAAATGGCACGCTGTCCAGCGGATCATTGAGTCGCTTTGCAACGAGGCCACCTACACGAACGAGGCTTTGTTTAACAAACGCAGCAGCAAACACAAAGACCAGCAGTCTCTTCCAACGTCACTTAAAGTGGAACTCACCAAGCGCCTTGACAAAGACGAGCTTAGACAGCTGTGAGATGGCGACCAACATGTTGAGTACCGAGAAGAACTGGGTCTTCTTCGTCGTCGTATAAATCTACAAAGTAACAGGTGGCGAAGGTCAGCTACGGAAGGGGCGGCGGGGTGTGGGGGCAGGAGGGAAAGGGGTGGGGGGTCGACTGGCTTACTTTGGTGAGAGGGTCTCCGATGCCAGCCGATTCAAGGTAGGATGTTAATTCGAACAGCAGCGGGTTGTCGTCAGCAGGATAAGGCTGATTGGGATCGTGATAGTGCGCTTGAACATCCTTCAAAAGAGATCTGAGGAAGACAAAGCGACACATACACCATGCGCATGCGGGCTACAGGCAGCACACAAGTACAGCAAATTCACGACGCAACGACCACTTACTGGTTGAGCGTTTCCAGGGCAGTGGCTAGGTGCTTCGACTCAAACTTGCACGACACATTTAGCTCATTCGCAATCAGGCGCCTGATAATTTGCATCTGCCCAATCTATCCAAAGCAAAACAAATAATGCAACCAACTAACAGACAACATCACTATTTGAGCGTGCCACCGTCAATAGCATGGCACGACTGCAGCAGCACAGGGCGATCAGTAGTAGAATTACTATATCATTTGTGCTCGCCCAATGGAACAATGTGAGCCGACGTGGAGCACACGCATGTCACTCATCTTTAGTGTTAGGCTGACAATAAAATAGAAGCTCTCGCAGATGACTCACTATGTTTATAACATTCCAATGATCAATTATTGAGATAGAAACATTGAACATCCAAAGACATGTAAATCGAAGTACGAAACGTGAAATCTAGCAAAAAATGACACAAATTAGTAGAATAAGTTGCTGAGTTTAAAGACCAAGATCTCACGCCTCGGCGAGCAGGCGGCTGATTTAACAAGTGTCCATCCTTTGTTTCTCAACAGGCACAAATCTTCCCTAGGGCCCACTTAACCGTAAATCAACCATATAAACCAATGCAACAGCCACTAACCCTGGAAATGGCGTCAGAGTACGGAGGCCAAAGCTTGGCGAGCTTCTGCAGGACAGGCGTATAGGTCTTGTGAGGACTAGCTGAAAAGAGGCACATCCCGTGTTAGAATAATTGACTCAAAAGCTTTGTTTCACCAGCAGCAGCAGCTCACCCTGCGGTCTGTCTGTCAATGATTGATGAGCCATGACATTATGCGGTACTCACCAACGAGACCTCGTACTGGCTTGATGGCTTTGACGAGGCCAGTCAGTGTTGCTATGACAGCTTGATCTTTGGCAATGGTGTTGTTGTAGAAGGTCGCAATTGTCTGTGGAAAGACAAGCAGGATGCAAATGGAGAGCATAAAGCCAAGTGACGTGGCGTAGGCTGATGGGAATTTCTAATTAACCGACCTGTAGTTCTTTGACGATCATGAACGAGAGTATCTTGTCGAGACCGAGGAGACCGGGGGTGCCGAGGCTCTGTTGAATGGTGGCGAATATGGTCATGTTGAGGACTTCCTCCTTTGTCTTGAAATCATACCACGCCCTCATCTGTTCAATGTACACTGTCGACCTGAAACGAACGCCACAGACGACTCACTCGTCACACGCTGGCTGTGGGAGAGGCGACGCGGTGCGAGACTACCGAGCATTCGAACCCCACTCCAGAGAGAGACTTACTTTGGATCAGTGATGCGAAGCACCTCCCTTGCGAGGCGACCAATGAAATTGATGGATCCGTCGACAGGTTGAAATCGAGGGATGGGAATAGTTGTCGATTGATGGATGGATTGCCAGTCCAAGACCTACTCGAAAGACAATCCCCGAGATACAGACAGACTGAGTAGAGACAGACAGACAGACAGACAGACAGACAGCCACCTTGACGCGTAGGAAGCTGTTGCACTCCTGTTCGATGTTGTAGTTGATGATGCGTGACACCTCTTCTTGCCAGATCTTCAATCCGTAGATGTTGACGTAATCCTGAATGTACTCGAATGATCTTCGGAAGGCATCCATCTTGCCGCCAAGCACATGCAACTTCGATTGCAATTCACCGTACTGCAGACAGGACGAGCAGTCAGTAAGAGACAACAACAGCAGCAACAACGACAGTATGCCTACAGACTACAGTTGCAGGAATGTCACTCTACCTTCGGTCTCTGACCAAAGATCAATCCAGTGTGGAGCGCATGCGCCACTTGGCGGACCAATTCTTTTCGAATGCCGTCTTCGAGCAGTTGCTTAGGATCGATCTAGAAATGACACAAGTGACCGCAGGGCTTTTGACGTGTGCAAACAACAGACTAGACATCGACATAGGAGTAACGCTGCTTATGTACCAAAACTCAGTCTGTGTGTTAGCGACACAGCTTCACAACTCGCTCTCCATTTCTTACCAAGATATATCATAGTCTCACTTTATTCAATTTGATCAGTTGAATTCAAATGCTTGCCATTTTATAAAACCTACCATCTGGGGTAGCTGTAATAATTATGATGTTTGTGTACTGCAGTGAAATGCGAGGTTAAATAAATATATTGATTGATTAATTGATTGATTTCCATAGCAACACAAGACAATTGCAAACAGGCAGGATGTGGACGAGGTTAACCGGGCGAGGCTGCAGACTGAATGGGTAGACAAAAGAGCATTATTTAACGGGTGCGTGGTTATGGTGACAGGTTTCCATCGCAGCTACGGCTATTGGCAATTAAGTAGCTCTCACCAAACAAGCAAGCACCACTGCCAAAAACATATCTATGGGGATGAGTTGAAATGAGAAATAAATTGCCATTAAATTGCATTGATTGACTATCTCACAATCATCAGAACAAGCATTTACCTTGATGATGCCAACGAGAGTGGTCTTCATGAGGAGTATGCCTTCAGTGAACACAGAAATGGCGTGCGTCAATTTGGCAACCTGTCCCACGATAACAAATCCTTCAATCGGTCACACCCTGTTGCCATGACAACACAAAATACCACAGACACGGTTGGTTTGCAGGATGTGAAGTACGCACCTGGTACCTTTCGTCCAACTGGGCAAACTCCTTCAGTTTGTCCTTATCCAGACGCGTGGGGACCTGGTGAAGGCAGACAAGGTCAATCAGAAGTCAAACAGAGAGGCAAGGGACGCATCATCATCAATGGAAACCGAGGCTCATACTGCATTCGAAATGCTTTCACCTCTTTCATCTTATTGGTCAGCAAGACAATGATGCTGGCAAGGAGGTTAAAGATGGACTCAGGGATGATCTGCAACACCTGCAGAAGTAAAAAGACAAGTCATGAGCAGGGCTTGTCATCAGCCAGTAGTCACATTGAATTGATAACAGCAACAGCCGTAACAGCAGCCAGCATCACCTTGCGAACGTAAGCAACGAGAACACCCGAGTAGTACTGAGACACGCTGACGAGGTCAGGACTGTTGGCTTGGCTGATGCGAACCAATGGCAGGTCAAGCGCAGAAGCCATCTTAAAAATAACAAAACAACACAAAATGTGTAGACATTTTGTAGCAGCAACAACAAAGGAATGAAACATGGCATAGTAAACATATCAATTATGTGCAACATGGCAGTCCATAATAGCACTATCCATCCATTGGTCGATCACGTGCAGCAAGGTAGCCCACACAATGGATCTACAACCAACAACATACTAGTCATGTTGTGTCTCTTGGCTGGTGTTATCTGTCGATGAACCACTTCATAGTGTTACCTTGAGAAATGTTGCTCTGAGTTTGATAACCAATGATGGACGCGTCTTTATGCCCTGTTGCATCATACTAGTGTAACTGATAACAGAAAAGAATACCAACTTCAAACAAACAAGTAAACAAGCAGACACACCACTAAACACAAAGTCAATGAAGGCATTGAAAGAAAAGTCATTCTTCCCTGACCTGTCCATAATTTCCCAGGCGTACGACAGATCAGCAACAAGTTGGATTGTAATCAGCACCTAGTTACGATAACAGAGGAAAGATTTGCGGTATAAATGTGACAACGTTATGTTGTTCGACTGAAACGGTTGGCATGTCGCCAAACAGTCCGCTTGCCTCTTCTTTGATGTTAATGGTGCGAATCATCTGATGCAGGAACTGCCTTGTGTCAGCGAGGAACTGACGAACTTGCAGGTTACTCTCAAGCTGATGGAATTCTTGAACCTAGCGACAGATGGACGCACATCAGCTACATAGATCATGCCCCACCTGCAAACTCACAGCAGATAGACTAGCTGGATGAGCTTGAAACATACCTCTTCCAGGGCCTGAATCAGCTGGACCATCTTTCGACCAGCAGATGTTGAGTCATCGTACTCCAGGGATTTGATCTGGTTTTCCATTTCTTTAAACCACGCCATCAGGTTATCTACACAACAAAACAAGGAGTCAAGCTAGAACTGGCAATGAAAAGAATATCTCTATAA
Source organism: Calvadosia cruxmelitensis (assembly GCA_900245855.1). NCBI lineage: Eukaryota > Metazoa > Cnidaria > Staurozoa > Stauromedusae > Kishinouyeidae > Calvadosia > Calvadosia cruxmelitensis. Next base: position 48,350 of record OFHS01000193.1, read on the forward strand.
ACATCACTAACTGGTGACAACAAAATTCAGAATTCTTAACCGATGGTTAAACTATAGACAAAATAATGGACACAATTCTGCAAGCATTTTTTGCTATGAGCGTCCAAAGCAAGGCAGGCAGTCCTTTGACGGTCAAATCCTTTCACGCCGGTCCAGTTGGGTTCGTTCTACCCTCAAGATGCAGGCTATCAAATTAACCGATCCAAAATAGCGCTGTGGGCAAGATTGGTATTGCCACTGTCAGCGAATTTATCTTCTGCAATTGATAACTAAACTCTATCATCATAGTTATCCAGTGATGTTTTGTAAATCACAAGTGGGGTGGGGCGAATACAATGTTGAGAATATGTAAGGGGTGAGACCCCGCTCCTGCCTGAAGGGTCCTTGGTGGGGGTCCGGTGGCCTGCTCCAAAGGGAAAATTGTTCGAATAATCGCCTCGCAAAACGTCTCGACATACGCAGGGGTGTAGGAAGTGTGAAGTATTTTCGATTTCACAAGGTTGAATTACAAATCCATTGTTTGCAACGTGGCAGCAACTAAATCCACTGCAACGTCAGGTCATTAAAAATCTGCAAACTGAACTCAAAAACAAAACATTTGAAGAGAAGCGGCTTTGTTGTAGGGTTGCTATTTCAATGTTGTACGCGCAGTATTTGAAAAGGGCATGCTAGTTATAAGCAGAAAATAGGTGCAATAGGACTTTCCACCGTTTGTATTAAACAACTTTCAACATTTGTAAGAAGTGAGGAGACGGCATTCCCCTGTGTTCCCCTCCAAATCAGCACTGCGGTTATCCCTCCAAGTCTAATGAGCAATTTGGCCTTGGTGCTTGGTTGGTGGGAGGACCATTGGCTGCTATGCACTGCTGCTGCTGCTGCTGTTGCCGATTCTGCTGCTGACCTGTCACACTCCCTCGACCAAGCACCAGTCACACTGATATACAGTGGAAGGAGTAACAAACCTATTAATTTACTAAAGCACATGATACTGTCAAGAAATTATCAAGAGGAGGGCGAGTGGGGATTGATACACAAGATGAGTGGCTAGTGGCTAACGGTATTGCGAGCAAATAGCAATGACTAGCATGGAGTCAGGCTGAAGCTGGATTGGGAGTGCCATGCGGAACGTGATCTAGATTTGCGCGCATCTCTTCTGATGTACGATCTCTAATTACCAGTGATCCCTGAGACTATGGCCCAGGCTCTCTTTCTCAGATGCTGCCGCACAACTGGTGTGAGTTCAACTTCATTTGGATTTCATATTACCACATAATAAAAGCAAAGGACATAATTCAACTCTTGCATTGAATTGTGGGTCTGCTGTCAACGAATGACGTGAAATGGACAACGGTCTGTTGAGACACGATCTGCCCAAAAGGTCTCTACACATATTGCCTCTGTTACCACGGTGATAATTTGCTGACACTTATATAGCACACAACGGATAGCATGTGCCGCTTTGTACCATTCTTCTCAACCCTGGTGAGTGGTTTCGTTCCAGAGAAGACTTCACTTAGTTCAGACATTCTCTCTGCTCCTTCCATCTTGCATGATTCCCATTTGGCCTGCTTTCCGTTCAACATCTTCTTGAACATCTGAAGGAAATTCAAGAAATAAAAATAATAACAAAGTATTCTAACTTCTTTAAAAATTCAGCAAAACCCACATCAAGCAATTTGGACATGAATTCTTTCTTCTACGAGACCACGCCGGGTGATTAAATTTGATCAATTGGCAATATCATCCCCGCTATATGCTCCCTCTTGAACAGCAGCATAAGAAGCTCCACATTTTCTACAGATTTGAAGGACAGATTGCTGATTTCAATATGTAATAGTGGCGACCATTGACTGGAAACAAACTATCGCCTTATCACACTACTTGCTGTGATCTCCAAGATTTTTGAGAAACTGTTAAGTCAACAAATCAGAATCTATATGTGAAGCAAAAATCTTTGTCCGACAGCCACAGGTTTCTTGAGAGGTCAATCTTGTTTGTCTGAACTGCTTAAGCTATCTGAGGGCTGGTGTAGATCGATGGATTGAAGTGAGACCGTGATAGCCGTTGCAATACATCTAAGCAAAGCTTTCGACTCTGTCAATTATGATATCCTCTTGTGCAAGCTAGAGGCTTATGGATTTTCCCCTGCATCAACAGCTCTGCTACTGAGCTAAGACCCTATCAGCTGACTGAGCGAATCAATGAAGGAATTGACTCCTTGTGCCATTGGTTCAATGCAAACCACCTACAGTACATATCAATGCATCATCTAAGATGACACTGGCCATGGTGTTAGGGAGCGCAGACATACAGGTCACCCTTAAATTTGGTAACATAATCCCACCCAGGACCAATGGACCATACTATCCATTCTTGGTGTCATGTTCGACCAAACGCTGAAATTCGACTCACAAGTGAAGGTTATCTGCCGCGCCGTAGCATAGAAAGCTTCAGCTCTAGTCAGTAACATAACATGTGTAGCAATTGATAGTCTTATTTCACCCCCTGAATTTATCGCTCCTGATGTGTCTGTATATGTCACATCTCCTATCAATGCTAATGAACTCTGTTCCGTTCTTTTTGCAATGAAATCACATCGTGCTCCTGGACCTGACGGTATCCCCGTCTTGGCCCTTCGTCTCCCGATTACCCAGTGCGAGTTGCTTACCATCATGAACTCTGTGCTGGAGGGGGACGAAGCATCAAAAGAATGGCGACGGTCGGCAGCATCACCATCAGCAAGAACTCATCCAGCAGCCTGGACCAGCAGAGAGGTATTTCCCTGAGCTGCACAGCAGGTAAAGCCAACAACAAGGTCTTGCATAGAGTTTTACAATCTGTAATTGAGCCGTATTTGAGATCTCATCAAAACGGAAGGAGATCAGGCCGATCCATCGTTAGTCAGATCCTTAGCGCAAGAATTCTGCTAGAAGGGTGTCGATCGCACCAAAAGAACATAGTCGTGACACTTATAAACATTAAGAAGGCCTTCGATTCTGTTTTTAGATCTAGGATTAAGAACCATTAGTCTTAATCAATGCTATCATGTCGATCTACTCATCTACGTCTTCTTTTGTCAGAACTCACTACAGTGAGACTGGTGATTTCACAACGTCTGGTGGTGTATTACAAGGTGATACGTTGTCTCCATTTCTTTTTAACCTATTTGTTGATTATGTCTTAATCCACGCCTGTCCTGACGGGCGCAGCTTCACGCTCAACCGTCGAAGATCATCACGCCATCCCGAGAGACGCCTCCACGACCTCGATTTCGTTGATGACATCGCCGTCATCTCGGACAGCGCAGCAGACGCTGACTAAACTGGAGCAGGTGTGTAGTACCGTCGGTCTGAAAGTCAACAGGACCAAACCAAGTTCATTGCAATTGGCTTTGATCAAGCACATCTAACAACATCTGCTGGTCCTATCGAGCGCGTCAAGTCTTTCAAGTACTTAGGGTCAATCTTGCCATCAACCAAAGACGACATTGCAAGTCGTCGAGGCATGGCATGGGCGGCTCTAAGGCATTTGAACAGATTCTCGTCATTTTGACACTGCCAAGGATTCAAAACTACATTTGCTCCGTCACACGATTGAGCCTGTGCTCTTGTACGGATGAGAATCTTGGTTTATGTCTGATTCAGTTTAGAGCTGTCTAAACCCATCTTATAATTATGACGCTCTTCTGAGGCATGCCCTTGGTTACCACTGGCCTAACATCATAACCACCACCGAATTGAGACGTATGACACCGTCAGGGTCTGCTGTTGTCCGATCAAAGAGACTCGGGTTTGTAGGCCATCTTGTAAGGTCTGAGCCCTACGCCCGCCAGCCACTCATCACCTGGAAGCCGACCGAGATGCGCCGCCAAGGACACAGCAGGGTGGTATTGTATGGTGATGTATTGAATTTTGATTTGTCTTTCTTTGGTGTTACTTTGTCAGCCACATCTGACCGTGATTTATGGGTTAGTTTATGTAGTAAGTGCATGAAGAGGAAGAGGGACGGCCTCTTCTATAGAGGACTGTCTATATTATTATTAGATCCAGTAAGATGCCAGAATTTTTCCAAGTAGTAACAAAATTATTGCATATAAAAACATTTATCCTACCACACTATGAACACGGGGATTGCTGTTACAGTAAAACCTGTCTGTAACGGTCACCTCTGGGACCTGAGGAAAATGACCTTTACAGGCAGGTGGTTTTTCTATCCAGGTTGATTTCTATAGAAAGTGTCATTTTGGGATTCTGCCTTTATACACAGGTGGCCGCTCTATAGAGGTGGCAGCTAATACAGGTTTGACTGTAGCTTCTGTTTGCCAGACTCTTCAACATATACTAGACAGATCACTCTGTAGAGCTACCAGGATATTTCTGGGTCTTAATTAAACCATGCCATTTTTCATCCGAACGTTTCAAGTTGCTTGGCATGACAGTGCCATCCTTAAGACAAAGGAACTGATCATCTGCACTGTGGCTGTGCAGGGATGTGAGACGTGGGCTAACCCCATCTTATATCTGCAATCTTTTTGAAATTGTACCCAGCTGCACAAGAGCTGGTACAAGATCTGATTTCGCCATCAGAGCCCACAAAAAGAACTGTGGTAGGGACTTGATCGTCAGTTTGGCAAAGATTAAGGTGTGATCGCCGTGAGGTGCGGACGTGTTTCCGTGCGCTCCGCACTGAGCGTGTTTTATTGCTGGTAATAATCTGTGCGTCTTTCGAGCTGCCGCGGATGCCAGTAATAAAATTTCCACCTCCCCAATCTACAAGGAAAGCTCGGCATTGTCAGCGTGGATTCCGCTCTCAACAAGCACTTTGTGCCCGTCGGGAAAAAAGATCTTTCTGCGATCACCTCGCGAGTCGTAGCCTACTTGCTCGATTGGCCCGAAACTACGAAGTCGCGCTTGATTTTCGGATGGAGAACATGTCATCTCTCCACCAGCAAAACAACCCTCTCCCTCGATTGCCACGTTCAATGTGAGAAATCTCAAGTGTTCGTGGTGCCAGAGGGAACTCGCAACACTTGCAGGTAAGCTCAACTTTATGTTTGTTGCTGTTCAGGAACATACATCGCATTTTACACATTGAAGATTTGTCTTTCTTTGGTGTTACTTTGTCAGCCGCGTCTTACAGTGATTTATGGTGTAGTTTTTGTAGCAAGTGCAAATTAAGAGGAAGAGGGACAGCCTTTTCTTGTAGAGGACCGTCTATATTATTATAGTTTGGCAGGGATTACCTTCAACGTGTTGGCAAGAAAAGACCCAGACAATTTTAACATTTATGCAAGGAAGTATGCTTCTAAACTGTATTTAAGTAACATAGATCTTTGGGTGCTTGAACCTCTTAACTTAATTTTGTAGAATCGAGCAGTCAAGCACTGGTACAAGAGACGAGCCAGGCGAGAGTCTAACAAAGGAATGTAATCATGCCAACGTGCACGCTCAACTAAACAAGGGTAAAACTGGTAGGCCTTATGGGCCAGCCTCAGGCGTACTGCCTGAGCCTCCCTTTACACATCTCTACATGCCCCCCCCCTTCGGTGTCCACAGGCAAGGAGACTGTGGGCAGACGAGAATAGACATGGCTCGCACCGCGGAGCTGCGGGGAAAGTGACCGAGGTGGGTGACGACTGCGATGACTGCGGCGGAGCGATAGGGTGGGAGATGACAGTGGTGCGGACGGTGGGACAGGTGCGGGCGAGACGGGCCCAGGATGACTGTGAGATGGTGGGGACGGAGCGGCTGCACGTGGCGACGGCGGTGGGATGGGTGGCGTTGCCACTGTCGGTACCAGCTGG
>OFHS01000194.1:0-45457 GCA_900245855.1 Calvadosia cruxmelitensis
AACAAGTAGCATGCCACAATTTAAATTAATCTATATCTTTGACAAATCGAATGTAAGAAGTAATGGCAGGGCATTTAATGATATGATAACGGTCACTTGCACTATCTCCACATTCCTTGCAAAGACAATGACTGTCGGGATCATGGAACTGATCATTCCAGCATATATGTGATGGTGAAAGTCATGAATGGAAAGACGCACGATGTAGTGTCGATTGTCTTGATTTGCAGAGCGCCATCCAGTCGCTTTTAGAACAGGAGCATCGCAATAACCATTTGAAAAAATATTGTGAACTTTCACATTTCTGTCATTGATGCATGTAACCACTTCTTGATCATTAAAATTATATAAATCTTTGACATCTTTGACGAAAGTTGTTGTGTTTGCAAAAATATACATTAAAGTGTTGGACGTTGATACATGTGCTCCCAATGCGCGTTTAAGGAATGCAGCTTTGATCCTATCAAGACATACAAGTTGCGCTGATTTCAACAAAGGAGCGATGACCTGAAATCCTTAGGTAGCAATAGGAAGGATCTTCATGTAGAATATCTCCAGGGCTGTATCTACGGACACTTTTTCAAACTTGTGAGAGAGGCAATGACTAGAATGGATTTTTGTAGTTTCAACGTGATGAGTGAAGTAAATGTAAGAGATTGTTGCAGTAGTAGTCCGAGATATGTATATGACTTCACAAACTCCAAGGGTTTCAAGTCGAACAATATAACATCCGAATTTTTGAGTGCCCTACCTCTTCGAAATTTCATCACTTTGGTTTTGGATAGGTTGACTTCCAAAAAGTTATCTTTGCATCAAACATTTAGAGCATCAAGACCGGCTTGTATAGGTTCCTTGGTTGATGAGTATAAAACCAAATCATCGGCAAAAAAAAAGAGAAAATTTAAGTTTGTAACAGATCGAAGCGATTCAGCAAGATCAGCAATATAAAACATGAAGAGCGTTGGTGAGAGGCAGTCCCCTTGAAGAACTCCATGATGCTGCGTGATTGGTTCAAGCAATTCGACAGTGTTGTCGATGAAAATTTTGTTTTCTCTAAGGAGGTCGATAATTAAGAGCAAAATTGCACCATTGATCTGGAAAACATGCTGCAATTTGTGGACAAGAATGCTGCGGTGGACTGTATCAAAAGCCTTTTTAAAGTCAACAAAACAGCAATATGTGTTACTTGGAGAACGTGAGAACTGTTGATGAATGTCGTTGATCAAGATGTTGAGAGGCTGAAGAGTGCTCTTTCTTTCTTGAAAACCAAATTGTTCACCAGGAATTGAATGAAAAACATTCTTTTTCAGTCTATTGTTAATGATACTGGTAAAAACTTTCAACGGGCAGCAGAGAAGAGAAATACCACGATAGTTATTTGGATCAAATGTTGGACCTTTTCCTTTGTAAAGTAAAATAACTCGGCTTTCACACCAGCGCGACGGCAGCTTACCAACTTTGAGGCAACGATTAAAGAACAAAGTCCAAAGTGGAAGGAGTTGATCAAGAGAGAGTACCAAGTGTTCGTTCGTTATACGATCAAGACCTGCAGCTTTGTGGGAGGATGTTGCCATGATAGCTTCCATAATTTCATCTTCTATAAAAGGCTCGTTATATCAGGAATCTGAAGGTCAAGCTCATCAACATTGAAAACTGGTTCGAAGATAAGTGGGTCAAGCAGCTTCTTGAAATGATCAATAATTTTACTGTTTTCAATGGGAACAGTACTTTTCGTAGATAGCGACTTAAAGAGAAGCCATGGTTTTGCTTTCGCCATCTCCACTCTTTTCAAAATAGATTTCTCTTCAAAAGAAGCTTTTTTCAGCTGTAAGAGGCTGCGATAAAACTTCCTGTCAGCCGAGTATTGTTTGCGAAGAACGCCATCTGCTGAATTGTGTTGGATAGAATTTAGTAAGGCCAATAAGTGCTTTTTCTTCATTTTACATTCTTCATCAAACCAAGGTTTGTGTTTATGCTTTTTTGGTATATACACAGGACAAGACTCAGTTAGAGCTTGTTCAATGTGGCCAATTGCCTTCTCTAAGTCATTCATTAAAATAGCATTGTTGGCCAATTGTAGAGATGGATGAGAAGAAAGTTTAACAATGTCGACTCTTCTCATGAGCTTGTCCGAGGTAACTCTCACCTCTTCTCGAGTGCAAAATCTCCATCCAGATATAACCCTTTGGTGTTTTCGAATAGAGCAATTGTGGATACGCTGACTAATAAACTTTTAATGTGGTAAATTTGTAAAAATTAAATCAATGGTGCTATTTCCAGAACCTGAAATGTAGGTGTAATCCATGGGACTATTTAACAAAGAAAACCAATGTCCATTAAATGGTTTGCAAGCAAATCTCCACGAGAGCCATTGTCAATCCGGCAGTTAAAGTCTCCAAACAGAATAAAAGGTAACGAATTTTGAACACTTGTGAAGGCATCCGAAATTTCGTGGTGTGTTTGGTTTGAAATAAAAACATAGTACGCTGCAGTAAGTCGTTGTAATGCCTATGAAAGATTCTTGCCTTACCAAAGAAAGCGGGTTTAAATGACTTTTGCAAAGAATTAGGGAACCCCTTCGTGGACAAGTTCCCTCGCCAGTTGGAGCAACAGCATTCAAAGCAAAGGAGTAATAGTTTGTGAACTGCATTGATTGATTGATTGATTGATTGATTGATTGATTGATTGATTGATTGATTGATTGATTAAGGTCCTTTCTATTGCAGCTTGCTATCTTCATGACTGGTTTTGTGTTGGCGTTCTGTGCATTTTACGTCTTTTCGCCAACATTCATCAGCAATAAATATTGCTGCGGACATGAAGGAAAAGAAAGCTGTAAGTAGTAACTCTCTTTGGTACTTGTTACTTGAAATGGTCATTAAAATCATATCACATGTAAAAAAAATGTCAATGTCAATTTATTTAACGAGGGAGCCCAATAAGCCAGTGGCTTGTCTCTCTCGGTTCCCTTGACAATAAAATCACAGAAGACAACGAATATATGTGTCGGATGCATTGCTTACAGTGTTGCCTCTCAACATGCTAGTGTCGTTCCATTTTATTATGTAACTTTAAAATCGATTTAACTTCGATCAAAGTAAGGGTATCGATATACACAGCACGATAAGTAATAACACAGATTGTATTTTAAGATTAGTATTGATAGATTGTGATATTAGCTTAATTGTAATTATAAATTCTGTACTAACGACAATTCTGCAATGAAGTATTTTTAGTATATTTTAGCATACTTTAGCATAATTATATTTTAGAACACTGTAGCATCAGCTATGGCTGTTTTTGTGTCAGAAGTAATCATAATTACCTGTTCACATTTTGCTTCTAAATGTCAATACGATCGTCATCATGCCGTTCCCGGTTTTACATTGAGATGCAATGCGTTACTCTTGTCATCTTGTGTAACATGTCAATTCTTTAGCAACGTACGTAGACAGTGGTACAGGCGAAGTCATGAGTGCGCTTTTAATTGTTTCTCCTGTTTCAGTTCACGTTCTTGCCAGCGTCGTCTGCGGGGTCCTTGTTGGATGTCTTCTGAGCAGAGTTTATAGATTGGGAGTGTTCATTATCGGAAAGAGTTTAGGACTGGTGAGTTATTCCCAGATGAGTCACATCTCGTGCTGGTTATATAGGTAGAGGTAGAGGAGTGGGGTTGAGAATAGAGGATCTATGGGGAGGGTGGAGACACGAACAACGTGGTGAATTTCGAAGTCAAGATTGACAATCCTTTTTCTAATCAGATTGTACTCGGACAACTTTTGCCTTGAACATTTATGATCCTTGTAATATTTAACTACCAGGATAAAGGCAAAAGTTGGATAGACAGAATTTACAGGATATGTCTTTCTATGCGCAGTATTTTATAGCAGCCTTCAATGGTGTGGTGTAGGCCTGCTTCTAAGTCAAATACTGATTGCCAATGTTTTGAGGGATTGAATATTATGTTCGACAAGGAAATGATTAAAAACATGTAATGATGCGTTTTCTTTACTACAAAATAATACTAGCAAGTATTATTAATTCTGCAGCAGTTTTCCAATCTGCTCTAAAACGTTGTATCTTGTTTTATTTTCAGTTGGTTGCCATGGTTATTCTGCATTCTCCACTGGGCCATCATTTTCAAACGTAAGACAGTGATAGTAGCACCCCAACCAATGCCAAATGCAGCACGCCAATTCAAATCATTGTTCAACACATGCGTTCTTTGATATTAGAGCCATTGAAACCGCTGCCCTAATCGCCGTCTCTGCTATTGTGACTGGCTCGCTGGCGACGAGGTTCGAGAAACCGCTGGTTACCATAGCTACATCTCTTCTTGGAGCATATGCATTTGTTTGCGGTAAGAGTGATAGTATGTTAGATATTGCAAATGGCTGTTGAGGTTAACAGGGCATTTAGCATACTGTACAGCAGATCTGATTATTAATGTAAGAACAAAATTTCGTCTTTCCAGAATTGAATTCCTGACTCTATAATAAGAGCTCTTGTCCAAGCAACAAATCTGCAGACTCCAAAGGTTCAAGCATCGTTTTAAGACGCTTTATCATCTTTGAAAGAAATAATAACTGTCTTGCATCGAGCATTTACAATTTTGAAATTCAGTGGTTGATTTTCCTTTGCAGGAATTGACGTTTTCGTGAATAGCTCGTATTCATATCTCGTCCTTGGGTTTTTGATCTATGCAAAAGAGGTCGTACTGAGTAGCATCAAAGCGAGATCCAAAATGGAAACCTTTCACCTGCCGCACTTGAACTATTACTCCACCAAAGTTGGCAGAAACGGTAATTTATATATTTAAAATTTAATTTGAAGTACGTTTAGTAGGTAATTGGCAGACACTTTGATGTAGCATTGAATAGTAACTACGCGATCATGTTAAGAAGACAAATCGAACTTCCTTAAACGTATATACATATTACATTAATTTTATAAACCGTGCAAGTCTTCCGGAATAATTGTTATCGCATGGATACACATGTAACCCCAAGATGTCTTTCAATGCACCGATGACTTATGAGACGTCGTAGCGTCTTGATGCCAATACATGATCACTGCATGGCTTCATTGAACTTTACATAAAATGTATATTACAGTATAACCCGTTTAAGCGCAAATCGGATAAGCGCAAAATCCGTTTATCTGCAAACAATTTTCTATGTACCGATTTTATTGCGTACAATACAAACTCCCTTAGTCGCTTCCTGATAAGCGCAATTTCGGATAAGAGCAAAGGATATCGTTGACAAATTACTATTGTGCTTAAGCGGGTTACACTGTATTCAATTATGATGTTAAACCCAAGCACGAACGAATAATTACTATTGCGACAGTTCGTCCCAAATGAGCCGTCCTCTAATACATTTAGAAAGATTCAGTAAGACAAATAAAAATGTATTGAATTGCAGAGGATGATTGTCATGTGCTTCTATAGCAAACTGACCAGTTCTATCTATCGGATAAGTAAAATAAATCAAGACAGACTTGTAAAGGACGCGTTGTTTAAGGTCCTCCACTGTATATCATTATTAGGCTTAGTAATTAGTCATCAATACGCTGGGACCGAAAAAAAATTGTTAAAAAAGTATAGCTGAGGAAACTTTGACTATACGGGCAGCTGCAGACAGGTTGTCTTCCTTTCAATGATGATTTTAAATACAGTTACTAACCATTTTCCGCCACATTACCACACGATTATTTCTTTTGCAGAGTATATTCTACTGACGATTTGGCAGCTACTTGCTTGGTTTGGCGTGTTCTTCCAGTTCAGACTCACCCCTTCAATACACGACTTGATTTGCTCTCGATGCCATTGTTGCTGTTATGAAAAATCAAAGGAGCCTCATCCCGATTACCCTTACGTCCCATTGGATAACAAACCCAGCTATCGCCTGCGATAAAATATTGTAAGACGGAAGTCAGCTAAACCCGAGGCTACGATGTCGATAATGTGCATTGGCGTCGATTATTCAAGAAGAATTTTAAACTGCTTTTTACTTTCTTTCTAACAGCTGCATGATTTTTATCTTGGAATCTGTTATTATTCTGTCTATTTTTATTATTTTAGGAACAGTAATGTAAATATTTAAATAGCCAAAATTGTAAAATAGAAATGTAAATATAGAATATTTAGATATAATAAACAAAATGTAAATATCATCCCAATATGCACATAATGAGACTACTGGCGATTACTGTAACATATTTATTTTGCATCTTTTCTTGAATTATCGATCCCGACTCTACGTTGAATATCAATTCATGATATATACATTCAACAAACTGAGACCTGTTTTGTTTGCTTGTTGCATTCAATATCTCAGGAAAACTGTCACTACATTCTTCATACATTTACAGTATTTAGCGTTTAAACGATTGAAGAACAAAATGTTACTAACGTTCTGAGAAGTGAACGTTATTAATATTTCAGGTCATTTAATGTCTTGGTCAATTTCAAGATTAAACATTGAAAATTAAACACATTTGAATGTATCAAGTTAGTTTGGAACAATCTTGAGCATTTCATTTTAGTGTCTTGCAAAATGGACGAGATTTTTAGTTGTAAAGAATCAGTCCAGGCTTTTTACTATTATTTTATTTCTCAATAAGTAAGTTTAGTAGCAAGTATTGTAAATACTTCTAGAGTAATTTTATAGTTCTCAATTGTATGGAAATTAGTTTTACTGTATTGTATTAGACATTTTTATCAGAAAATAGGTACTATTTACACAAATAGACTGCTACACGCGAATTCTTTGCTTGACGTTTCCGAATAAGGCTACAGATATATACAGAATGTCCCAATTCGCTAAGCACAGTCCCATTGTAACTCGGTATGATGAGTGAATTGGTCTCTGCTACAGTCAAAGCCCAAAGATGCCTGGAAATCACCATTTTCGAAGCGGATTCAACGTGCTATTATCTGCTCGGTTTCAAGAATTGTTCTTAGATGTTTCAATCAAACAATTTCAGTTCAAAAAGTCACGTGCCTGGAATCATTTGTATACCGACATGTATTGTAACTGCGCTTTGTCAATTACAGTGAGATACGACATGGAGACAGCTTCAAACAACAAACGCCATCACATTAATCCAATGGTTTCATTCATCACTTGAAAATGTACTGTGTGGCTTAAATAGTACCAGCTAAAAAGAATACGAATGAATACATTTCAAACAAAGCAGTATCTATGGTGACACAATTCTTGTCAAAGGTCAACATTGTCTTCCCAACATGCATTAGGACTGAGCTTGTTTCGTTCAAGTTGGCTCGAAGTTTTCTTTCTTTGAAATAATTATGTTTTATTTATCTCCCATTGTTTTGCAACAAAGTGAACGACGCTGCGTTTGAAATCACAATATGATGCCATGCCTTGTCAAGCAACATAACAATTATGAAGGTACTTTTATTAGGCAATATAGCACTCAATAGTACATGAATTCATGTAATGAAATTAATTTTTACATAATAATACCAATTTCGCCAAGGCTTGCACAACGTTTTCACAAATCGGAAGTGTAAATGCATTGACTGCCATTCATGGGTTTCAAATTCATATTTTTGTATGCTGTAATGTACAATTTTGACAACCAAAAAGAAGAATCGAAATGTGCGTCGAACAACATCATTTCAGGTGTCCTCTGAAACAATCTTCTGAAACTTGACGCATCATTCTTTGTTGCTTGAATATGCCACGGAATTCAATGTCCTTGATCTGGCAAATGTTTTGTCTCTCGCTAAGTTATATTGCACAATTATCCTAGTTCCAACATTAAGGTTTTCTTATACGTCATTGCAAAAGCTAAAAATATATTCCCTCTTTTGGAGAGGTCGTTTGTCATATCAATTAATCCGTCAAAAAACATTTGACCAATTAACCAAGATTAATAATATTTTTCTGATTGCTCATCGACCAGAAATTGATTTGGCTCAGATTTCTCTCCGAATGACTTCCACACTGCTTTATGCTTCAATTACATCAGATATGAAATGGATCTGTGATGAAGACGAAGCCATGGCTTGGGGATTTTGAGATTGGTGACAGATCTTTTGATATTACCGCGAGCTATTGTTCTTTGCAGAGTCCCAATCTTTCCAAACCAGTCTTGTATATTGGCATTAATACCATTTGGCGGCTCTCCTGTTTATAAAAGCATCCATGTGAATAACGCCTAAAATGTAAAAAATTCTCGAGAAATTTTCTACAATTTATCGATCGAGTTTACGGACGCCTATACTGTAATTCGCAAGAAAGTAGCCTACCTATTCCCTTATCCAACTTGTTTGCAATACAACCATTTCCAAAGCATCATTGTGACTGTTAGCTACGGTAGTTCACGTGAGCGACTGATGCAAACATTCGCTCACGTGAGCAGACGTTTCAGCTGATTGGATGAAACATTGATATCACGTGGAATTCAGCTTTTGGAAACTTAGTGTACATGAAAAGATATGCAATCAATCTGAGATCAATTACCACAGCATTGTCCCCACCCTTTGAAAATATGCTGCCTCGCTCGCGTGCAAATGATCACGTGATCTACTCTATGATAGATGATCACCCACCACGGAGTTCTGCAAACTGAAATAGTTGTTTGTTGCAACTTGTTTATCAGGATGTTTACGCTGGTATCATAATAGATTCATCGTCTCCAAGAAACAGCGAGATTACTCCCTAGATACCGAGTGCATCACCCGTTTATACTCAATTTTCATTTATTATCTGCATGAAAGTCAATAAGTAAATCCAACGAAATGTCCAGCAATGAAATCAAAGTTCGGCTTCTAATGATTTGTGGAATCACAATTCCCTTCTTCTTGTTCCATATGTTTAACTTTCTTAGCAAGTTTGTTTGTCTAAATAAACTTTGATAATTTTGAAGAAGGTAAGATTGACTTATTCGTAGGTGGTTTGTGGCATGAAAACATCACTGTCTGCTTCGTTGTGGCCTGCAAGGGTTAGATTGCTCGAGGGGGCGTGAAGTTGGCTTCAGAGTGTTTGGCTTTGCTGGAACAATGATCACGATATCAGTCAATCGGGCCATGATTTCCTCTGCGGTTGAAGAGCAATTGACTCAATATCTGATCCACTGTTCAACCACCGTCATTTGCCATTGGTGAGGCACTTGGGGTAGGTCGCATCGTAGAGGGCCACTTTGGATGATCTTGACGATTGCGTTGACCAAATTGGGATCAAGACCTCGCCTACGTACTCCCAAGCAACCATTGTGACGAATGGGAACAAGCAGTCGATTACTAAATAAGGTAAGCAAATGCAGTAGTTTATGTTAAATGAATTGCAGTCCGTGCTTCGATGGTATGGCGTTGAGTTCTGCAACATGTTAGTTAATTTCTATTACTTTGTATTTGCCAACGAAGACATTATTAATAGCCACGTGTTGCGTATACGCTAGCTTCTCTCGGTGTGCGGTAATAAATCTCCCTTATTTGATCTGGTTTACTATGAGTTACTTTTCCAATTTCGAGCAGACAGCGCAGGCTTGCTGAATAATAACGGATGCTAGTGATTTCCCTGTTTTTCTTTGGTGATGACTATTGCTCGCTTCGCTTCTGCAAGCATTAAACGCTTTCTCAAACCTACTTGCGAAATCCTGCGATTCCGTCGTAGGTACATTAATTGCCGCATATGTTGTATGAATATCTCCAGTTAGCTGCGTATTTTTAATCTTATTTTGCAAACATGAAGCTTAGAAACCTCATCATCAGCACATGTTTTCGTCTCAATCTTCTGTTGTGATTTCATAACATTGGTTGAAATTGGCTCGTTGGGGGTTAATATTGAATGTTAAAGCTTTACAATTGGGCTAGTTCAATACCAACATGGTTGTATCTATCATTTGAGAGGCAATCCAGCTACTAACCGCTATAGTGAAATACAATGGATTTATATTGGAAAGGAAAAGCCTTCAATTGCTCCCTCTGTGTCTACATAATAGCTAAATCAACGTCCTTTCAATAAAAACACTTTGATTGCTAGCTTCACTTCCTCTCTGATTAGTGCCTCCAAAATTACACCAGGGCTATGTTGTCTGGCAAGGTAACAATCTGACCCCCACCAGCATAGATTAATCTTGAATTTTGTCGATTTTTATGCGATTCCAAACAATCAGCGATCTCCAACAACGCAATGCGTACACGCTTGAAACGCTTGGGGTGATATTCCGAAACGCTAAAGAGCGCTGTATACGATATCTTGCTGTTTTGTTAGGTCGTAAGTTGAACTGAACAAACAGAGAAAACAACCCATTGAAGGAAATAGCTAATTCTTATTTTACAGAAAAGAACTGCTGTTATTGTTGCATAACAAATCAAATGCCTTTCAGGAAAAATGATGATCTACTTAAATGTTCACAATTTCTGTACAACGCAATTATTTTATCACCGACATCACTTGCGATCTTTTGAAATAGTAAAATTCAATTTTAATAAAAATAATCGCGATAAAAGATATTTTAAGTTGACCATCGTTTCTTGAAATGGATACGCCTTTTACCAACAGTTATTAACAGAGCGATTCGTTGGTTTAGATTTCTCCAGGAGGCTTGATATTGGGCTTCACGGTCGTAGCTATCTTTGGATTTTGCAGACGAGCATAATTAACTAAGCCTCGGGCGATCAATGAGATATAATTGAATGTTGATGACAGATTAAATTCAATCTGACAGAGGTTACGTAGTGAACTAACTAAGCATCTCAAAATCGAACGCCAACGTAGATTCCGGTAGATTCATGCTTTGTATGAAGTAATGTTTTCGTTCGAGTTAAAAGAAGTAATCGTCTTGGTCGCTTACGTCTGCAAGACATATGCAATCTATAACTCCTAGGAATTAGCTGATGTCAGTTTTCCCAGAACACTGTAGCTGAATTTGCACTTATGGTGCACGGCGTGCTTAACATAATATAGCAACATCATAATTATTCTTGTCACTTTCAGTTTCTTGGAAAGGAGACTATGAGCTAAATATGCCAGATATTTTAAATGCGAGACATGCTGCTCAATTCTACTGGAACATTTAATTTTGAATTTCAATTTTGCTTTTATGCTTTATGTGAAATTGGTCGCTGCAATGCTTCGTTATATATACTGTAACAAAATATGTAAAACCAGCCTAAGTTTATCAAAATATATAGTTTAAAATCTAACATTGTTATTGGCTGAAGGCAATTCTACAAGCTCTCGAGGATTCCAAGCAATGCGAAGGAGCATCACCATCGAAGGAAAATAACACAGTAGTGATTCCGCGTTGCATTTCTAAGAATATCTTTTTATTACTTTCTAGCTTGGCATTCTCATGCTAGAAATAATTACTCAGAAGTTAGAAGCCAAATTTGTTCAGAAAATTTCCAAGACATCGGTTTTCAACTCCTGCAACCATGCTGCAACTGGCACATGTGTTTGGAGATTGTACAAAGCATTTCAAAGAAAAGAACTTGACTAATTGCAGACTTTGTTTACTGGGAAATTTAATTACAGAATTGTGAGTCATGTCTCCGCTTTGAAATTACATGCAAAACCGAAAGAAAAGCGCGAATTATTTTTACAGAAGTGAATAGAAGTGAATATCTCTCTCGGGGGTCTTTTTCATGTACTGTAATTACGTGAGCAAACAATTGTGTCGCTACAGTTTCTGCTGACATCGAACACAAGTGAGTTTTAACTTTGAAGCTGCTTCTCCAGATCTGCAGAGCACAAAGGAACTTTGACGTACTCGAACATTTTGGACATTCTTGGCTGTAACAATCGATGACGAAACAATTGAATCTGGCAATGAACAATAGAAGTATTCGCTCACGAAAGTGATTCGTGCGACAGTAATTGCGTCAATTGTGATAGCGCAGCTTTTATCCTTGTTGCTGGCTGCTCAAAGGAATAATAATAGTCTGTAGGGTTTACGTCCCGGGTAAAAATTCAAGATCGTCCTTGCAAAGATATGGAGGGATTTTTTTATGAAAAGCTGAAGAGGATGTTTCTCACACTAGCTTATTTTCTCAGTGATAGGTCTAAAACTAGACGAAGAAGAGAAAATTTTAATTTACCAAAACGAATCGCATTAGAGCGATATCTGGCTCTGCTTGGCATTCGGGTACACGTGGCTATGACGCGTAATTGCCTTGGCAACCACCCCACATCATTTACATTCTGAACCGAACAAGGGCTGAAGATGACGGGCCAGAAAAATGGTCAATTGTCAAGGCTTTGTCGTCAGCGTGGTTGGGGGCGCGGAATTACTGTTCGCTTGGCGTCCCTTGGGGGTATATTTGAGGAAGGATAGCTCGAAACGCTTATTGATTCCTGAGAGCTTGCTTCGCGAAGACGAATCGAAGGAAAGTCAAAGCTATTATTCCAAGCCTGTATTCGAAGGGATAAAGTTATGCTTCTATGAAAGCCCCGGCTGCTGCAGGTTTGTCCTCAATCAATGTTTGCTAATGTGAAAGCCGGTTTTCAAATAATTTGATGGGAGCTAGCTGCTACATGAAGCTTGGTATTTTCCCTCTCTGTATCTAGTCGAGCTCTGTTTTGCGCCAAAGCGCCTGCATTTTCATCTCAATTAATTTACGCCAGAAGAATAAAAGGAATACCCGGATTTCGCATGAAATGTTCCCGTGGATATTGGCTCAGCGATAGAAAATTTGAAGCAACTGTTGCCGTTCACGTGTCTGTAAGAACCAGACGTAATTTGCCACAGCAGCAGACGTGGTCACAGGAAATCTTTTGATTTTGGATATGCGATACAGTGCAACAGTATGGCCCTTGTGCAATAGACACATAAGGCCATTACTTGATGTCCATTAGATTCAGATTAGCAAATGACCAGTTTCAACTCATTTTAGAAATAGACTTCGTATTAATCCCTCCACGAGCTAGAAATTGTAGATTGGTAATATGATGATTGATGATGAAATTAATGCCTATAGTTAATTATTTGTAAGAAGTGTCCTGCTTGAGAGATTGTCCTTTTGACGAAATGTTTGCCCACCTTCCATCATAGAAATTATTCTTTCGATTAGTTTTCCGAATTCTTAACCTCCTGCGTCCTTGTCAATGGTTTGAACCTTTCGAAATGACCTATTATGGCACGCTCTCATCTTGAAACTTCTGTTAGTGATGCAAGACTTAGTACAAACGCGGAAAAAAGTTCAAGTTGCGTAGGAACGCATTGTTTTTGCGCTTACCAGAAAAGCTGCGACTGGCGTTTGTCACGGAAGGCAGAAATAGCTTGACCTCATGCCTCAATGCAATGCCGTCGGCCCAATTGAAATCATCAAACAATAGGAATTCCTTGGTATTGTATAAACAATGCCTTGACTCGTTACTTGCAATGCCACACCGCTAAATAACCTCAACGGAGACGCAACACAGACACATTAAACGCTTTGGTCGTCTGCTGTGAACGGAGCTCTGAAGAGTTGAAGGCGGAAACCGCCCGCTTCCACGAGACGGAATCTTTTAAAGATTCCTAATTTATTTATTTATTTATTACAAAGTTACAAAGACAAGAGGTAAGGATTTGCTGACTGCTTTCCATTGCTTGCGGGTTGAAACTTTCCTTGCCAAAGTACTTCGTCCTGAGGGGTCCTATGCAGGAATTTATGAAAAAGACTTTAAAAGCTGGTTGTCTTCTGAGTAATTTAATAAATGAATGCGCGTTGTGTTTCCAAAATAAATGTCTTCCATTCGCTCAAATAATATTGTATTTTGTTTCTTTTCCAGAACTATCATATTTATCACCGAAGGAATTATTATTGAAATGGATCCAATTTACGTATATCCCCGATGGAGGAGGCCCTTTGTTCAGACATTCGTAGGTGAGTTCTTTTTAGATGGTTCTCTTGTTGCGACGGGAGTACGACGTGAAACAAGTAAAGCACAACTGTTTTAATCTGTTGCAAGTTATTCCTCGTGTGTTTTGTTTGGACGGCATTTCTATCTATCTGGCCAAAGCCTTGTATTTTGCCATGTCATTATCTAGATCTGTTCTTTAACAACAGAAAGGATGTGAAACCTTGTCAGTGTTTTGTCACTCTACTTGAAATGACGTCATATTAATGATCGCGCTCAGGTTCCTTGTGAACGTACCACGCAAAAACAAGGCTGAGTAAGACCTTCCTGGTCGATAATCGTCAATGAATCATTTTTGGTTGTTGATTTATTGTTAACTATGCCAGTTGAGTACTTAAGTTAAATTTCGGAACGCAGTGATGTTCAGTCAAGCGTTACTTTGTTTCATGACAGCAGAATGGGTTCCAGTAGATTTCCGCAGGATTGACTTAGTACCCGAAAGTACTGAATAATTTACGACTATTCATTCTTGACCTTGTCTTATCAAATTCGCTAGTCTTGGAGTGAATTACTGTCTATCTATCTAACTATTGGGTCGTTTGATATCTCGTGCGAGGCAAGCGTGGTATTTTAGCTATACTGGTCCTATACCAGTGGCATTGTCACTCAATCGCACCCCACCACCCTTGGTAATTGCCCGCTCGCATCTCATGACGTTAGTGCCTTTTATCGATAACCAACGGGGCAGCACCATTCCAAGATCACCATATTATTACAATCACGACGAAATTAGAATTGAAGTCCTGGTGTATTGGAGAGACCGGATAATTCGGTTGCAAGCTACTGCCTGGTTGGTCACGTGGCATTGATCATGTGTTCTTTTGATTCACCGTGGTTAGGATTGTGCCTGCTCGTCGCCATGGGTGGTGCCGCCGTGACTCCACCGTTGTCATCTGCCGTCAGCAATGCGACCGCGCAGGCATCTGTGACACCGATACCATCAACGTCCGTCGCAAGTCCTAGCCCCACTCCTATCGTCATCATCTCACCCTGTTCGTCAGCCTACTGCAGGAATAACGGCGTTTGCAAGGACGCAGGAGGCTATGCCATGTGCGATTGTCAACCTGGCTTCTACGGGAACAGGTGTGACGCAGGTAAGACCCATTGCGTCACAACGCCGTCTGTTATCAGTCACGTAGTCGCGCTGCTCCTTGCTCACTAACGAGACTGGGCAGCAGTGTGATGTTTGCTGTTTCTTTCTTTCACAAGACCCTGCGCGGGCCGATATCCGCCTGCGATGTGCTCCAATGTCTTGTGTGTTAGGATATTCTGAAAATCGGAAACTGCACAATGACCGTCGACCGCGCAACTGAGCTAACACAGGCCTCTGCTCCATTCGGATCAGACAGTAGATTAATTGCTGTTGCGTGATTCATAACCTTTGAAAAACATTGAAAGCCATAACAATTGATTGAACGGCGGACCTCGGCTGCCATGGCAATGCCAAGCCCATAATAATAAATAATAAACACAGCTAATTGAATGGTCTAAACATGGTTGCGAGATGTGCCGGCTTTTCTTTGCGGCGACTGACTCTTTTCACGTGTTTATCTTGTCCTTCCGCAGCCGCCCTGTCCTATCTTTTTACTGTACAATTGACTACGGCCACGTTTGGACAGCAGACATTGCAAAGCGACGCAGCCTACTTCAGCAGCAATCTCAACAATGTGCAAAGCTCACTCGCTGTTGCCATGACGGCGTTTCTTAGCAACCTGGTGAGTAGTTGTCTTGCGCAAGAAAGAATCGTGTTCGAAGCAAGCACGTGCTCTGGTCTTGCGTGATCTCCACTTTTGGTAAACGGTTCTTGTCTCGTTGATACTTTCAGACTCGAGATGCTTTGTGGTCGGAAAAGGCGTACGTGCGGACCATCGTCCGAGATTACAGGTAAATTGCTATTTATATTCTACTGTTAAAAGATCTACCTCTATGCAACCACCACCTGCCATACGCGACCATGAATTTCTTGCCAACACTATCCTCCATTACGAATCGGCCTCTACCAAGCGGACAGCTAACTATGAAGAATTTAAAGATTATCTGTGGTTTCTGCTGAGGATGTAACAGAACGAGACTGCCTTTGTAACAATCCAGCCTCTTCTTTATTCGCGTCCACAGGGTCGCCAGCAGTG
Source organism: Calvadosia cruxmelitensis (assembly GCA_900245855.1). Taxonomy (NCBI): domain Eukaryota; kingdom Metazoa; phylum Cnidaria; class Staurozoa; order Stauromedusae; family Kishinouyeidae; genus Calvadosia; species Calvadosia cruxmelitensis. The sequence goes on from OFHS01000194.1 coordinate 16,007, forward strand.
TCATCACCGTCAGGCAAGCCATTGAATTCCAAGAGAACCTGGACATGAATGGTGTTACGACCCGTCTCGTCAATCTCATCAAGAAGAACATTGCAGGCGGTTCTTGGACAAGTCCTTCTGAGCCACTTTCCATCACCATGGATATGAACACTGTTTCAGTCACAGGTAAATGGCAGACGATGACCAAGAGGCTTATAATAGTGATTTACTCACTTGAATGTCATCTACGTAGGTTTCCTGTTACGATATATACGACGATTCTAGGCTGAATTCCTTTCCTTTTCAACTTCTCCAGATTATAACGAGTGCTCAGCTCCAGCAGCGGGTTATTGCGATTCTAACGCCGAATGCACAAACACACAAGGAAGCTACCAATGCCGGTGTAAATCAGGCTACAAAGGCAGCGGTTACACCTGTGGCATTGACAACGACGCAAGTAAGTGGACTGTTCACATTTCAAATGCAACGCACTCTTGCAGCAATGTAATGGGATAGACGAAGTTAATGTTGTGTTGTTTTGTATTTTAGTCAAGGCAGAGGAACTGAAGACGATATACATCTGGGGTGGCATCGTCGGAGTTGTGCTGTTGTGGATGTTCACACTGGCGTGTTGCTTGCATCGACGGAAGGCCAAGCGAATGTAAGTCTAAACACCAACCGACGGTTGATGCACTGACAGACGGACTGACGGCCTGACTGGCAGGACCTGATGACAGGAGGGACCATTAGTTGACTGACTGATTGAATAGCTGCACTGATGAATTATTCTCATCTCTTCATTTGATTTGCATTGCAGTAAAAAGGCCAAGCAGCGCGAGATCATCGAAGAAGAAGTCGGTCAAGAGGCCGGCATTTACAGCAACAGCAAAGGCAATCTACTGCACGAGAAGAACGGCAACAGCCTTGGCATTATTACAGAAGGCAAGCGTCATTCGTTCTCATCTGAGGGATCGTTCGACCAGCGAAGCACCTCAAGCCCGTCACTTAGCGATGCTCGACGCGGCGGTCCAGGGTTACAGCGTCATGGCGACCGACGCGCCTCTAGTGGATACTACAGCGATGGAGGGGCACATCATCCGCACGGCGGTCGCAGCTCATCGCAATCCGTCTTGCACGTGCCTAATGATCACCGACGCACAAGTCGGCTGTCAGTGGACGAGCACCCTCGGCGAGTCTCTACCAGTCAGATACCCGACGGTCGACAGCACCCGAGTCTTGGCCGAATGGCAAGCGACGGCGCTGGAGGAAGAAAGCATTCGAGAAGTGACATGCAAGGACGCCGCGAGTCATCACATTCTAACGGCGGCTTCCATCCTCCAGCGGGACACAGGCGCAGCGCCAGCAGCGGAATGATGCCCATCGATGAACAGCGGCGGTTGTCAGCGTCGCACGGCGGTCAATACGACCCGCGTCGAGATTCAATTTCATCGTCTGGAAGTCGGCAGTTTGGCAATCATTTAGACGTGCCCAGAGGCAGGGGACCTACGCGACGGCCCAGTTCACAACCTGAGATGCCGCAATCGCGCAAGTCACTGGGTGACATCTACGAGGACCGTCCGGCATCCAGTCACAGTCACGGCGGTCGGTCGTCGCATTATAAATCACAACATATGCACTTGCCACCGGCCAAGGAGCGTCGACACACCGTTAGTCACATGGACGATTACGACATCGACCCGGTGTATCCTCAACAGCCCAATAGCATGCCGCTTCACATGTACGGGAGCCAGCCGGAGTTCATCGGGCGAATGCAGCACATGGGAGGAATACAACCCCTCAACGTCAACAACTTGCAACATAGCAGTCCTGTGCCAATGCCGGATTATTAACAGCCACAGGGCACACCTTGTAGATTATCATGACAATTCTTCTTAAAATAGCGCCAATGTTACAATACGGAAGGCGCATCCCAGCGGATTTAGCGCTACATGGAAGCCGTAGATCAGCTACCAGTGTAGACGCCTACTGGCCGTTTAAGCACAAACACCCATTCTTAATGTGAACAGAGCTCACAAATGTAAATAGTCACCACCTCGTATCTAGCTTAACAATCTCGTTATCATTTTTAACGCTAAGCGAACTTTGTCTCGAATGTTTTAAATCTCTTATTTTCATTCATTGTTTCTACAAATTTATTTGTTGTCGTACAAAGTAGAATTATTCCAATTAAAAGAATACAGTTTGTATTAAACATTGTGTGAAGTTTTTGAGTTCACATGTCGAGCACAGACAACCTGCGAGAAACGAGGACCTTCTCCTCACGATTTAAATGTTTCCTGCGGCAATTATAAGTCAAAAGTCAAAAAGAAACATCCAATGATAGAGGTTCTGAGCTTACAATTGCTTCTATTAATCAAAACATATAATGTGCTCCAACTACAGTTCTAACTAACAGCAGCACGCACATTCGCATAACTAACAATATTATTAAACGCAATAATACAAATTTTGTGCGATTCTGGTATATCGTCAATTACAGCGTGGCAGAAGATGACCGCTTTCAAAAACTCCAACATTCGTTGGGTTGTACGGCCAAACAAATGTGCAGCCTTTTCATTTGGCCTCCTAATCATCTCCCTAACACAAGAACGAAACGATCCTAATATCTGCCTCGCAGGATCGGTTCAATCTACAAGTTCTACAATCTCATTTTTTGAACGTACAAACACACTGTCCTGAGTAAGACTAAAGCATATTGATCTAGTACTCTAGCAGAGCACCACGTCAATCAAAAGTCTGACCAATGGTAAGCCAGGAGACTCTTTGATTTTTCTTGCTGTCTTGCAATGGTTTCTGGGATGTTGTGTAATCTCCACATATTGATCAAGGATTGGTAGCGCTCGGTGGAAAGGAAGAGAGGATTGCCTCGCCTGGAAACGAAAGAACGAGGTTAGAGAAACGACATTATGGTGCTGTAGTTAAATACTACAAGGGCGCAGCAAACACTATTTCAGTCAGTCAGTCAGACAGTCAGCCAATCAAGATCGTTTCAGGATTATACTGCACACTAACAGTCATTCTATCACGAGAGAGGACTAACTTAGTCACTTACTGGCAATAGAAATGTCATTTCAAGCATACACAATGAATATAATTATGACACTGTATCACAATCATCGTCTTTGCTCCAAGAGGGCAACCTGCGAAGCAATTGTCCCGGTCACCCTCAAGGCCATCTATCATGATGAAATTCACCTCACGTTCAGGTGGAAGTACAACGATGCAACAGGTAAACTAACAATGGACGACCCACAGCGCAGTCATATTTGTCTTTCTTCAAAGGCCCTCTCCCGCGTGACCACTCACCTGAATCCATGATCTGCCTCTCCGTATTCGTCCAGATAAGGCGGTGGCAGGAAGCATCCTTTGACCTTGTTGTACAGCAGCAGGATCTCACAGTCACGCACTTGCAAAAACATGCCAACACCGCCACCGCACTGAAGCGAATGTGCCGTGCACGCGCCGACTTGAGTCCCGTCGACTTCCGTCTGGCAACAGAAGCCCTGCGAGCACAGCATTTCACCACAGACGAGACACAATGCGGGAGATCGACTGGCATCGCCGCTTGTTGGGCATCTGCGAGATATAAAACAGTCGTATATTTCGAGGGCAGGTTTTGTGGGTCAGGCATCACCCAGTCTGGGCTTACTTTCACTTAACGCATGTATCACAACATTGTTTGTCAATATCTATATTGTTCTGGATGTGAAGGTAACAACAACGTCTATACGGCTTTCTCTCAATAGCACTGAGACAGTAAACATTGATGCTATTTTGTCAAAATATCTTTTAATTGCAAACTTTCTATCAACTAAGATGTAACATTTGACATTCAGATGGCCAGAAGCGAACAAAGTTGTAAGCTGAATATAAAGGTCACTAATTCATGGCATCTTTATATCATCACACAATATAATTTCACATCCAGGGTTTGCCAAACTCAAGCAGATCAAAATAAAATTTGCAAAACACGTGCTACATGCAACAGAGGTACGTATGCACGAGGTTATGAATACGTCCAGGCGAGAAGGTTATCATAGCAACAACTCATACCCCATGTTGACACTGCAAACAGAAACGGATATGACTATCACATTCAACCACATTGACACTTACCGAAATCCAGAAGCCTGGGTTATGCATTGGCTGTAGTCGTGTGGTAGATCGATAGGAACCTTGCGTTTTGGCTGTGGCCTGATGGGGAAAGGTAAAAATAGCCGATTTCAGCTAACAAGACGTGTCGTCGCTTAAATACAAAATGCATCAGGATTGAACTTGGTCAAATATAGCAACACACAACCGCATGTTTGCAGTGAGAATGCTGTACCACTTCGATTTACTTGAAAGCAGTGCCGGATTACCCAGGACGCACAATAGGCAAGTGCCCGTGCTCAGCAATACAGGCCTTAGGACTTGGCTGACAGACAATTGGCTGATAGTAACAGTGTGTTTGTAGCAGCCTGTTAGGAAGCTTAACTACCAGGCAATGCAGTAACTGGCAAATATGAATGAAATAATTTCCTGAAGGCGATATGCATCCACATTCCATAAGAAGGACGCTTCCAGCACAAGTGTTAACGACCCCTTTGGCACCTGAGCCTACAACCCCATTTTCTGTAATCCAATCCAGCTCTCATTGTAACCTTTATTGCACATAAGACTTCAAAACACATAATAAGTATAAACGCCTTTCTCAAATGCCATATTGAAAATTACGACTTATGACAAGGTTATGGCTACCAAAAGGAACAAATATATTATTGAATTTGCCTTTTCGTTCTTCGTTGATACACAAAACCCAATAACAGATAGATGATGTTCACTACAATATATCACAACCGACCTGCTTGCACGTTCAGAAGATATCGTTGCCATTGTCATCGGGGAACTGCACAAGCTACAGACAGAAAGACGACAGATCAAAATAAGAAACAACAACAACAACAATAACAACAACAGCAACAAACTTGGTTTCTTAGAACTCAGACCAATCAAGCTTGATTTGTACATGGTGTAAAATGTTCTCTGCAGTGTAGTGGATCTGCCTGAGAACAATCTGCTCTGATTGCAAGACTATAAACTCGTTGTAATTCGAAGACAACAAAGCCTCCATCTCTTCCAGTAAATAATCCTACTTTTCGCTTCTTCAGTAACTGAGTCCTTCCTGTATGAAAGTTCCATTACAGATGATGTTGCTCTATCAGTTTCATTTCTGTAGTTAAACGTCGATTCTGTAAATGTATCGCACTTTTGTAAATGTTAATCAGGCTGCACGTATAGTATAAGTGGTTTTCGTTCCTGTGCTTGCCTGTCAGTTGTTCACTGTTATTTATGTTCGACTACTAAAAAAATAAAAAAATAAAAGAACAAAACAAAAACAGCAACAACAGCAGCAGTATCCAATGCCATGAGTAAGCAGAGAGAGTAAGCAGAGAGCATGATTACCTTTCGATAAGTCTTCGCAGAGGCGATTCTGTGTTTTTCTCAGGTGATATGACGTCTTTCAATAACACCACTGGACTGAGCGGCAGGTCGAGGTACGAGCACAGCACTTGCCGTTCGACTTGAGCAGACAGTGGGTTGACGTAATCTAAGATCAACATACGAAGTGCACCATAATAGCGATGCGAGCATGATAGAAGACGTACTTGCCTTCTAAGAAACATTATCTACATTAGACCCGAGACATGCTAGCATGGAAGCGAGGTCATCGGTTGGCTTTACCTTATGGATGGTGTTCTCGAATCAACCAAGCGAAAAGCTGCGCAAAGGCATGACTGAATTGAGAACAGTATCAGGCCAATTTTAAAGCCATATGCTCGAACTTTAACGTAAACTGTATAAATTATCTTATTCGGCCTCGTCCCATTCAGTTTGAACGGAAAGTCAATGGTATATAGCAAAAACACCATGTGATCATACGAACGATGTTTACTGCTCACCTCTGAGTACTAAGGGTGCGTCGACATTCGTCAAGAAGCGAAAGAAGAGGGCTGCACAACGCAGGAAAGTCTGCCGACGACGAATCACGCGCGTCAACAAATTGCGAAGGTTTCCGTGTGAGGTCACGGATGCAATGTTCCTACAACAACGGAACGAGATTTCCAAAGCATAAGTTAAAAAGTATATTCAAAAACAAATGTATCATATCATAGCTCAATAGTATAGCACAAAACCACTGCACGGCTTGTTAACATTTCTAAATTGTATTACTACTGTTAGTGTGCCTGTTGCGATATCTTGAAAGTATTATAGAAGAAGAAAGCATAAGCACAGTGAAATTTGGTTAAGGCAAAAGGTGTCGTTATTTAAGAAGGATAACCCGATAGGCTTATTGTTATTATCACTACCATTTAACCAAATAACCCAATAGGTCAATGGCTGCTCTCCTTTGGGGCCCGCGACAATTGAAACCACAGAAGACACAAGGAATGTACATGTCGATCGTGACGGGAGTCGAACAAGATAACCATTGATCGGCAACCGCTGCTAGACCACACGGACAAAGGGGCAATGCAAAATGGATATCCGATACAAACTGTAATTTTATTGGACTTAGTGAATATCCGATCAAGTCAACTGGACATCATTATCAATGAAAGACATACGGTTATTTAAAATATCACATGCACAGGAATCCGATTAAAAAGATCCAATTGTAACGTCAACAGATATCGCGTCAAACGTATCTAAACACAAATGCTTTATGTACTATAAAATGGACCATACTATGGATATTCATCTTGTACTTTTAGTGCGCAAGGGGTTTTGAATAACATTAAAGCAACTAGTGTTATTTGTTTGCAAGTGCTGCAGCCAGCTGAAGACAACGAAGCTGGAACCAACCTTGCCAATGATTGACATTTCACCCACAATTCACCGAGGTCTGGCATTACAGAAGGATCCTGTTCCTCGGTGTTCAAAGTGCACCCTGAAACAAAACACGTTTATTAATATTCATCAAATTGCACAAAGGAACACGGCATCAATAGCAAGCATAACATGTGAATACGAGGCTAAGCCTGCATCATTATTCGAGTCTCAGATAACTTTGGAAGTAAATTGACAGAGCAGCGCCAACATAAGGCGTACTCATAACTAACAGTAACATTAGTAAAAACGATGCATAAGTCGTAAGCAAAGAAAACCTTGTGTTAGGAATATGCACATCTACATCACAAGTTAAAGCTGCAGAGTCAAAAATGGGCGCTGAAAACTTATGCTGAAAATTGTTCTATCAAAGTCGTAAATTGTGCCATCCCTCCTGAGTCATTCTGTTGGGGGATAGTTTCTCCTTACGAGTATTTATAGTACGTCGTAGGTTATACTGGTCATATTAAGACTCACCTTCTTCGTCTATTTCTTCACTGTCACTGCTCTGCAACAATGTCTGCACAACAATAAGGGCATCAAACAATCGTACAATGCTGTGATCAAGGGCAGAGTAGAACGAAGGCGTCTCATCGCAATGCCAAGGCGCCAGCAGGAACGGCAATGAGAAGCGCAAATTGACCTAGATCAAGAAAGGAATCGTTTAATAACCTAACGTACATAAGGTACAGTGAGAGTTTGAAAGATTCAATGCATCTAAATTCTCCTTCAGCAACCACTCGAAAAACACATAATTATAATGGTCTAACACGAGAAATCGCAACTACGTGTAATCTTATAATCCTCAAACAACGACATTGGATTAAATTTAAAGAGCATTGCAATACATGTAGTTTATATGCAAACTTTATTTTGTGAAATCCTAAGTCGCGAAAAATAATAATTGTCCTACTAACGATGTGCCAAGCAAAGACAATGGTACTATAAAGTCAAGCCATAAATATTCCAGAAAGGTTAAAGGGTTGGCTAACAGTGCCTATTACAGTAGCAGCTTTCAAGTGTGGTCGCTTGGCGCACATGAAATGAATTGTTTTTCAATGGTAGCTAATAGATGGCATCTGAACACAGACGGCCGCTCAATACAGGTGGTCGCTTAACACAGGTGGGAATTTAGTACAGGTGCGTGTTGACATATGCTGGAATGTAAAATCCGGAACAGAATCTATACCAAATCATCAAAATTATCACATGCAGTGACAATTTGGAGCCATTGTTCTTTTTCATGGTTGTTGTTGCTACAATGTGACGTACTGCATTGATTGGTGAGACTGTGTGTATCAATTCACTCGGTTCCCAAACATTACCATACCATCACATGGCATAATATAAGCATACACTTACCATTGTACCAAATAAATTAAGATCAAGTAGAGAAGGAGCGGAAAAGAGGGATGCACCATTCGCCGACAATGCTGCCAAGAACAATGATCAACAGCAGACATCAAAACCATGTTGCTAACTTATCCAATGCTACTAAAGGAAGCTGACGAGAAATGTTCAATTTGGCGGCCCCACATTATCGTATAGCTTTTCTTACAGCTAAGTAATGTTCTAATTAATTCGCCGATAAACAATAGAACAGAATGTAGATTCCATAGGTATTATGATGCAGATTCAATCAGATCAGATACCTGAACAATTTGACGTTTTGCAAGTAAGAGTATTAGCATAAAAGATTCAACAATGTAACAGCATCCACTGTTTGGATTTGGTTTATACCGCTCCACAGTTTCACTGCATTCTTTTCTGCCTGTTTTGGAGCCAATCCTGCTCCGCTGCCGTGAGCGTATGCCACCAAGGAGTCAAGACATTCAGACTGCGGAAGAAGCAAGAGGAAGATTAGGCAAGAGCTGCATTAATCATTGACTCAGGGCAAACAACCAATGATCTTCCATCTTGCAATAGCAGAAAAGAGTGACTAACAAACAGACATAGGGTTATGACATCACAGTTAAAACTAGCTTAAGCAGGAAAGTGCAATGCAGATAAATCGTAATCATCAGATGACAGAAAATCCACAATCCAGCAAATGTGCATTTTCTCTGACAGATCTTGGCTATCAAGGCATTTTATATTTATTTCTTAAATTCTGCCTTACTGTCAAAAGGCACATAGAAGTTTATTTCAACCGACTCTTAAGCTCTGCCTAACTCCCAGAAGGCACATCGAGGTTTATATTTTAAGCTTATTTATTCATTTATTTAAGTTAATATAAGATTAGTCGCCCGTGCGATGGCAGTACAGTCTTACAGAATGTACTATAAATTTACAACATCAGAATAGATTGATCTGTCTTGACTGCTGAATGATTCATTTGTGAAAGTTTGCCTGTGTTCGCAGCTAAAAGCTTCAATAATCTGTTTGTGCAATTATGAGCTCCTCCTACAATTGATTACGGATGATTTAATACCTGCCGGCTTGTCAGTCCCCCAAACAGTGGCTTGCAATCATTGGCCAAGTACGACTCTATAGAAATGGAATACAAATACAGTAACAGAAACATAGTAAACATACAAAACTAAATTATAACAGCAATAGTTGAATGAACAAACGAAAGAGCGAATCAGTGACTGAGTGAATCAATCAATCGCTTAAAATGGGCTCCTTCACTGACCAATTGCCTGGATTGTAAAAGAGCACGTGGACCAGGATAACGTTAGTAGACGAGGCGCTGTCTCTTCTGGAGGAGAGCCAAGCACAACCTGCCATGATTGAGAAATGAAATGTCAATGAAACAATAGCAATAGACAAGGGTGTATGTTTACAACAAAAGAAACCACAGTTCCCTTACTGGCTTTAAAATGCGTTTAAAAGCTAGCTTTTAACACTACAGATGAGCGTTGGCGTTTGGTAGGTGGGCAAGCGAATGCGATTGCGAATGGGCAAGCAACAGCTGTCGTTGCCAACCTGTGTCTGTCTAAATTGATAATCAACGGAAAGAAAGGCTTAATGAAAGGTGCCTTAATGGCAAGAGATAGTATAGAGTATACGTACACTCTGATACTTTAAAATGCAGTTAAAATGCTGCTTTAAAATGCAGTTGAGCAAGCACAGACGCATTTAATGCTTTCCAAACCTCAGTAAATTGCTTCTATCTAAGAACAACAAAGCTCAACGTAAATGATCGTCGCAGAAAAACATATCTAAATCAAATTTAGCCAAATCGCAATACTTTGCAGGTCGAAATTGACATTTCAAGTCAGGCAGGCTCCATGGCACACATTACAAGGATTGCAGGCTCTCATTCAGTTCTAGGTAAGAACACGAAACCTAGCTAAACTAAAACCGCACTGGAAATAAGAATTCAAGAAAATTTTCTTTCCAAGACTTGCAATTTTCTTGCAGCTATTGCGAAAGTTGCTGCAAACAACTTGATGACGCCAGTGGAAACATTTATGTTCGCTACTACAAAAGTGTCTTAATGTTACACCCAAAACATAGTTCTTGCGGATTAATCAATGACACGATTCTACAAAAGAGTTGTAAACCACAAACCGAGTATACGGCGTGAGAGAAGAGGCGAAGCAGCGATTCAGTGGTGACAGCAGTGTCGTCCCTGTGAAGGAGAAAGGATGGGGAAAACAGTATTACTATTCCAAATAGACACAAGCTGTCACAGCACTTTTCGAACACCATCACCTGTTGGAAATTAGTGTGTTAATAATTTTACTTTTCAATCAATGACCTGTTCCCTACAGACAAAAATAGATTATCAATACTCGTCTGCAGTATGTGTGACATGATAAAGTTCCTACAAAATGTATGATCGACATTGACCAACTTAAGGCTTTTGCCCAGGAAAGGAAGAAAAGCTCAAGGAGACCGTGACGACACATCGGTGGTACAAAATAATGGTGCTGAGCCGTTGACAATTAAAGCAAATTAAAAAGCACTTAAATATAACTTTCATATTAATATAACTCCAAACGATGTCTTCAAGAAAGCTTAATAATAGGAACATCGCGATAAAATGGATGTCGATATCGTGGGAAGTCCAAGTAGCAAATTACACACAGTCGAATTCGGTGATAGTTATTAAGCAATAGTTTTGACAAGGTGCAGATATTCACAAAAATGGTGCACCCTGGCTTATGATCTACATGTTGCCATTCAAATAGCAAAACAAAACCTGGAAAATCTGTTGTGCATCTAACACCACATACCAATAGAATAGACTCCCCTTCATAAGATGTTATAAAGTACAATAGGTTGAGATTGTACGATAAAAACAATATTCCTCCGCAGGAAATAACGACAGTATTATGCTAAAGCTATGTTAGTATGGAGATCAAGTTTTAAACAATTCCCTTGAAGCTATTCTAAAATGCTTCATTGCAAGATGAGACTTGAAAAGAAATTCGTGCTGCAGTACCACGGCTTCAGTATATTCTCACCTTAGCTCTACTAGACGGCGCATGATCAAGCGGATGGACATTGTGACACCGTGAGCAAAGCTTCGAGGCATCGGTGCACGTTGGTCTATGAGAGGTGAATGAAGACCAATACAATAGAACAACAGTACATATGTGTCTAGCAGACAGCAAAGACCTGTTATAGAGCGTTTACAGTAGAATATTTGTTTTCAAATTCGAGAGGGTTTACGTTAACTGCGCCTAACTGGTCACTTAATAGACTGGGTCAGTGTGGTTTAACGGTTAATGGTATACCTGATTGAATTGAGAAGTGTGCCAGTGTCACATCATCAGGGTCTGCTGTTGTCTGATGAAAGACACTCATGCTTGTAGGCCAATATATGAGATATGGGCCATACGCCTGCCGGCAGCTCCACGCAGTCATTACCAGGTAACCGACCAAGGCGCGGCAGCAAGGAAACCGCAGGGCCGCATTGAATGTTATTTTTTGTCTTTCTTGGCGTTTACGTTGTAAGATGTGTCTGACAGTGATTCATGGCGTGGTTTACGCAGCAAGAGCATCAAGAGGAAGATAGACAGTCTCTTCATGTAGAGGACCGTCTATTTCATTATTATTTTACGCCTGGTTGTCAGGCAGGCGTTCTATACGTTTTGACTCCTGGTCCAGGCTAAAATATATTTGTTGCAACTAATAAATAGCTTGACATTACAAGGGCCCAACTGAGACAAGCCAGTGGCTTATTGGGCTATCGTTACTAGACTAAGTTAAATTGGAGTCAACAGAAACATGAAGTACAACTTTCATCAAACATTCCCTTACCTGAAGCCATGTGATCATCACTAGTGCTTTCATTTCTGGTAATCCTATCAACGAAAGCGATGAAATCACCCAGTGACTCTGGCAAGAGAGGCTGTTGTAGAGACTCCTGCTCGCATCCACTGAAAGGGAAAATAGAGTCTAGCATTCAGCAGCAACAAGCATCCATTAATCTAATTCAAATATAACTATAACTGGCAAAGAGAAACAAGCAAATTGAATATTTGCACAGACACAAAATGGATTGATACCCTGGAATATAATCATCAGTAAAATAACAATAGGCGATATCAACAAAGCATGGCAAAGGTTACGCCGCACACCTTCCACGACATTTTGTACCTCTGTCCTTGGTCCGCTTGTTGTGACACTTTTGGCAGCATTGGAAGCACAGTATTGCACAGGGAGGAGCACAGAGGGCACAGGTATTCATTTTTGTTAATTCCAATCGACCGCCGATTGACGACATTCAGCATGCGCCGACCATCAAAGTACTTTTGCCAGCATTCCCCGTGCATGACATGGCCACAGCTGTTTGAATAGACACCAATGAACATGTTATCTGGCAGAAACAGGGGATTGTAGCCGCTGATTGAATTTCTGGCATCAGCTTGAGGAGTATCAGACAGCACAGTTGATCGTTGAACCAAAGCCGTAAGGACAACAGGAGGACCCTCGGTAGTAATTTCTTGTTCTTCTTGGCAGACAATGCAAGTAATCATTTTAGGGGTAAGTGATTGACTTGTTTTGTTGCGACCGACAGCAATGGGGACTGACGTTAGATCTTCTGGTGCCAGACCAGCATCAACTTCCATCGATGGTGAGCTTCAATCAATGAAGAATAAAACACAGTCAATCAAATATATGAACATCAATCTTACTTATAGTTCAAATGGTACACATCTGAGGAGTAAGTGGTTGCTACTAGTAGTCACAATTACGTGCTTCACTTCAATGAGGTCATATATCACATACAACACATCCCAGCATATAACAACTACATTAATGGCAAATGAAAAGGCATCATTCAAATTGGGTTTATCTCTGTGGAAAATGATATTTAAAGACGGCCACTATAGCCAAGTGGTCATTAAGTAAAAGTGGAAATGAATACATGTTTGATTGTACACAACAGAAATATGAAGGTCACGGAAACAAACGTTTGAGGCCATCCGACCTGAGAAAGTTGAGCCAATAGCTTGCTTCACTGGAGTCCTCACCATTTACTTTTTTCAATAATTGGATAACAAGCTCAAAATGCTTGTTTGTAAACAAATTTGATGAAACTACTATTTCAAAAAGAGGCCTGTATAGATGTAACTGTAGATACATTGCCAACAGTAAAGTCATTGAGATGGGGTGGACACAGACAACCAGCAGAATAACATCAGGGAGATCTCTACCTTGTTTGCTCTTGAAGGTTGAGAAAATGTGAGTTTGTCTCAATGAAGGCCTTTTGCATTGCTGACATTTGTGCCATGACCTTCTCTCGTTTCTCTTTTGCCAAACGTATTCTTCGCTGCTTTTCTATTCCGGCGTCATCACTGGTTGATGACTGCTTGCGCTTCGGACTGGAAGCCATCCGGGAAGAACTTGGATCTTGGCTAGGACCCAAAGACTCTGTGACAAACTTGAAATAAATTGTTACAAAAATAGGTGAGCTGTGAGTACATATTAGCAAAATTATTGTATAGACCATATCAAGCCTACATTCAAATGAAATGCATACAAATGATGATGGATCACTCGGTGCCTGACACATCGAGCCTCATCACAGTGTAGCATGAGCGACGCAACACATCTCCCACAACACACTGTTTTGATGCATTTTCTGTCCAAATTCAGCTCATTTTGACGCATATTTTTTAAGGAACGCACAACCTGAAAGCTGCCCCGTCCAAAGGGAACGTTGCACAAATACTTCACCCACAAATTTTGAAATATATTTTACTTTTCCAAGCAAAATATGAGTGCCATACATCTTCGAGAAGCAGACAAAATTCTCTATCTCAATGAACAAACAGTATAGGGCTGTGGAGTTGTGTGTTTAAACCCACATTTCTAGTGACTTCGATTAGTGAACCGAACCCATCCAATGCTCTTTCAAAAGCTCTTTTGCTAATCTTTCTAGTAGTTTACTTGGCTATTTAGTAAATGTCAATATATCATGCGATACGCACAGTCAGTATCAGCCATACACATGTGTTCTATGTCACACAGAGTTGAATTAGAGAACACGGAGCTGTAGGCTTCGGTGTCCTAAGGCTGTTAGCTATTGTGATGGATTCACCGTTCCTAACATATCCCTCCAGAGAAACGTTTTGAGTTATATTTGCCAGATATTAAATTTCCTGATCTGTAAGCCAGCAGACTGTTGATGGAAAACAATTGCACTAACTATTGAAGAGACTCGCCAAGTAAGGGCATTGATGTCACATGCTCTTCTCCACAATACAAAGGACTGACAATCAACATTTAAACTACTAGGGGCAGCAAACTGTATCATGAAATCAAATTATAAAGCAAACAAATTAAATGTTTGGATCTGAGAAAGCTTTCATAACAGCCCAGTCTGTACAATCATACTTACTTACCGACAATGTCCATGCAAGCAGTGCTGAATATTCTCTCTCAGGTTGATGTTGTTGTAGTTCATGTAACAAGTCAACAATTGACACGGGAGCACCTTGCATGAAAATACGTCAATGGACATCAACATTAAGAAAACAAGGAACACTCCGCTCATACAACAAGTATAGGATAACAGACAGGATAGTTCAAGTCGAAGTTAATTAGAAAATATTTTTCTTCGAAACAGTGGAAACTATATGACAGTGGTAAAAATCAACAGCATGTCACTTGCCTAAAATGTGCACTTAACAAATGATGCAAAACAATACCTTCCACAGGAATGTCTACAAAGACCACATCTGCAGCCAGGCCATCAAATCAACAAAGTTTTGACATTTCATGTCACATAGAGGCAATATTTAAATGACATTAACATCAAGCAAGTCAAAACTTGACGATCATAATATTTTGGACCGATTGAGTTGGGACTTGAAAATGCATTCCCTGCCTAAAAGAGCTGTACAATTACATCATCAGCCCTTATGAACACATAATGCAAATTCCGCTTTAATATACACTCCAATGACTAAGACTGACCTTTAGGCAGCCATGAATGATGGAACACGCAACTAACCCAAGAGACAACATTGATAACCAAAAGCCGTTATATGGTGTACCTTTTAGATCATATTTCGTTTTGTAAATAAGATTGGCAAATGACTCTCTCTCAATCTGAGCTGAGGTCCGCTGTTCTTCATACACACCATAGCAAATTAGATACAAAACCTGCAACAGAATATCACAAACAAGGTGCACATTAAAGACACAGCATTAAAACAAAACGAGTAGATTGCCTTGAATTACGACAAGATATTTTTTAATTAGAACATTTTTAGAAGTTAAACTCTTTGCCATTAGGTGAGAGTTTTGGTGTAGGTGCTTGGTTGGTGGGAGTTGCATTGCAAATATGTCAAGTAGACAGTGTAAGCAATCAAAAGCCTCTTTACTATTTCTCATAGGACAAGATATCTTGCACATCAACTAGCTGCAAAATGTACAGCTTGCGATGCATAAGGATCGAATGCAAGGTGTGCAGTTTGTGGCTGTCTCGCTAACTAGCTCGTGCAATAATGACTTCCTCTTGAACCTGGAGGTGCTTAATTAGATAGTTCTAGCACCGCGGCACAATGGCGTCAAAGGCAAGGCTGTATGACACGCGTTTTATAATGTGTTCCGTGTGGTACACATCTCCAGTACTGCTGATTTAGCTAGATAAATCAGACAACTAAACCGAATTTCAAGTTTCACCTCTTCAATGACAGTATCAGACATCGTGTCACACTTTGGCTGCAGGGCCTTTTTCAAGACAACCGCAAATAGGTAACCAAGACGAGAAGAGGTCATCAGACGTGTGACAGGGGAGAACGACGAAGAAAAACATGGTGGTATGGGAGGAACAACCACTGTAGAAAACAAATCAGAAAAATAACAGAATAACGGGAATTCAACATTTTGAAAAAAAAGAGCTTGCACAAAGATGTGTAAATGGTGCACAACCCAAATAGTTTACCCATTACAACACTTTGCTCTTATTCAAACACATGTGTCATAAAATGTTCTAGAGAAGTCGATCATGAACCTTACCGACTTCCTTGTTGTCCTTCTTCTTCGACTTCTGACGCCATACTTCCAAAATCTACAATATAACAGTTCATGATCATAAACAATAACAACAATGCTGTGTTCGTCATTCTTAAGCCTGCTGGCGACAGAAAATTCCCAAAGATGCACATTGAAGCTTTAATGAGCAATTTGAGAGCCAGGACCAATCCTTGAAGTCGACAATCATAAAGAAGATTCGGATAAATGTGTTTCAAACAAAGCAATTTTCTGGAGTCATCACATTGTGACAGAGGTCAAGTAGCTTGAATCCCAAACTAAACTGAACTGCACTTTGCCAATTGAATATCACTACACAACAAGTGGATCCACATGCTATCAAGTACAGAAAGTATTCTCACAACACTTTCCCTACTGTCATAACAGATGATCAAACGGAAAGGCAACTGAAATTGCTGACTCACCTTAGATTGCTCATTGCGCGAGTAGTGATAAAAGAACTGGGCACAATGGTTGTAGCAGTCCTCTTTGAGCTCATAGAGACCCGTACCAGTGACACCTGGTTTCCTGAAAGCAGAAGAAGAAACTCGCAATGAATGGCAATCTGCAACGACTGACACACCACCACCATGTTAGCTTGCTAATGTGGTTACTGTAAGGTCATTTAACTCCCAACATGCTGCTAATTTCTATTTATCATGGATGAACCCATGATAAATGAACCCATGTTCATTTTTGATGCATGAACCCATGAAGAGTCATGAATGTGACATGCCATGACTAATGCAAGGCTGCATGTGAAACAACAAGACATCACAATGATTACAAACCGGAAGTGGGAAACTTGAGCCAAAACACCATCCAGTTGAGATTCAAAGGAACAGTTTTCGACCTGATGTGAAAACCACAAGCAAAAATTACTAATCACTATAATGGATTTACTTGAAGATACCCTAGGCACACACTGGACAAGATGCAGAATAGATGGATTTGCAAAACCAACAAACATTGTTTCTCACATCATCTGGTTCTTTACACGGAAGATTCTTCACAAGTTCACTCCTTGAACATGGACCAAGAGCCAGTCGGTGAATGACCTCACGTTTTAGAATATCGCCAGATGAGACTGCCCCAATGCCAACAACATATCGCTCAGCTGGTAAAATGAACAGATCAAAACTGCATTGATGACATAATACAGAGAACATAAAATCTATGCTGGTCAAATAATACTATGCAATCATACTGGAATTTCCATCACGCATCAGAAGCGCTAGAAACTTAAATAACACGAGCAAAACATTTAGCTGTGCAAGTGCAAGCTACAGTGACCTCCTACTGTTCTATCTTCCAATTCTAATAAATTTCTGTAATTGAAATTGAAAACGTTTATTTCCTTAGTCTCCTTTAATCAAATGCTTAACCAAGCCAAATGGAGAGATAGTTTAACAAACTTGTTCAAGTCATAACATCAGTGTTACTTCCCATATGGGCTGCCCTGTCGCTGCATAAGAAAACTGTAACTCTTACAAACCAGTAAATCGCTAGAAGATGTGTTTTCTGTTACAGACATGTTACCAAAACCAAACAAGAGTAGGACTCACATAGAATGGAGACAAGTATCAGGAAGAACTCCTTGGTAACCGTTGATAAGAATCGTTGGTCATCCTAAATTTGGTAACAAACAATAATTACTACATCATTCTTCATAATTAAAACTTCCTAGGCAGCACAGACAGATATTCAAGGCGGATGGAAATAAAATATAAGCAAACAGATAAAACACACAAAGAGTTGTATTCTTCTCGCAGTGCTGTGTACCAGGCTCAATAAAACAATTCAACAGCTTAAATAAAACTCAGATATATTTCAACTTTCACGTCAGATGTAAACAAGCTTGATAAAAGAATTTCGAGGCACATTCATTAAGATAGCAGCACCTTCTAAGAATATTCTGGGCAGTTGCCTCTTTATCAAGGTTACAATTTAACATGTGGTCGGTGTGGTCTAGAGGTTAGTATGTGTGGCTGCCAGTCAGACGCACCAGGTTTAACTCACGGACCAGCAGATACATATATCCGTGGTCTTCTGTGGTTCGAGGGCCCCAAGGGAGACAAGTCAATGTCTTATTGGGCTACCCTCGCTGAATAAAGTGACATTTACATTTACAATAGATGTTGTTTACTTGACAAATGAAGAAATACAGACAATATTTGCTGCATAACACAGTAATTATTGAACATACTGCAATCAATACTGTATTAGCGGCCACCTTTATAGAGCAGTCACCTGCGTATAAAGGCCACATTTTATAACACTCAAGCGACGCTTTCAACCTGGCTATAAAGATAATTTTTCTCGGGTCCCAATGGGGACCATTATAGACAGGTTCCACTGTATCAGAAAACCCGGCATGTTTCATTTTCAACTGCGCTACATCAACTCCTACCTCATTCAATTTCTTCTCGTCAAAAGATGGACTAGAAATAAACAAAATAATTACTTTACAGCTCACAAATACAACATTATTATTTCTATAAAGACATAGTTACCACACACCTCGCCATGTGGTAACCTTTTTATTTAACATGATAAATCAACTATTCCGTTGACCAGACAAACAACTATTAATTCATGTTTCCGCACCAAGAGTCATTCTCAACAACAACTTCAAATTTCTCATCAAAGCATCAGTCTAATGAGGTAAACAAATCAACAATAATAGAATCATTTGTTTTCAAAATATTTTACTCGCACNACGAATTTAATATTGAAGCTTTTACATAGGTGTGAAAAGTGCGTAATTTATGCCAATTCAAGTCATATTTTATATCGCTAAAATTCAACAAACTAACGAACATAGTATTTGTGAGTATCAATGGGTATATTAATCATGTATTAACGATCTATCAAGATCTCATTATTGTAGCTGATAAGGAAGTATGTTAAAAAGTTCTGTAATCAGAGATTTGTTGAAAAAACGAAATTTCGTGTTTAGAGCCACGGTTTGAACTTATGTAATAACATTTTGATATTTAAAACGATACAAGCATGTACAGAATTTAATTTGCTTTCCAGCAAGAGCAAAAAATAATTTGTAGCGCTAACTCTTGATCTGCAATTCAATTTTCGCGTGAGCCATCGCTTTTCACACCTTTTTCGGCAATGCGTAACAAAGCTCAGTACGGCAGAAAAACGTCGAAATGGTCAAAACTAAAACGCAAATGCGCGGCCTCAAGCATTCACCAATCGACATACATTTTTGAGAGGAAGGTTTTTAGGTCCTAATGCACCGGAATCTGCCGGTTCCCGATGAAATTTCGAAAAAAAGTTTTTTTTGGACCACCCTACTACTGATACATGCAAAGATAAGAACAGCAAAATGGAAAACGGATGAAATCAGACGAAAGCCATCCGTATAACACTGGGTGGCGTCCTGCCAAGAATTTGTGCTGCAAAACCACAGCAAGGGAACTTATTTGAGCCTATGGATACCATTAGGCTACTCCAGAACTTTGTAAAGTTTCATACAACATTATTTGAGGATATTTCTCTCCCTGTGTCAGCTCAACGCAGAGTGCAAATGTTCCGGCTGTTTAATGAAACGTTTCATACATTTTATGCAAGATTTGTGATAATAACATTTACATAGATACAACTAAATGAAGATGATGATGATTTCGTGCATTCTACATGGGTAACATAACATTGTACCCACATGATGTCATGCCGTCAATTCTACAGGAAGCAAGGTTCACCAGTAGGAAACGAAAACATGGTCTTATTTGGATGAGCAATGATGCACATGGCAAAAAGGTATACTTCAACTTCATGCTGGCAAATGAGGAATTAACTCTCATTCATATTAGAATAATTATGATACATCAATTCAGAATAACAACAAATATTTCACATACACGCAAGTCAATAGAAAGTATCTTGCCAAAGAAAAATGTTTTTCACATCAAAAATTTAAAGTGGGACACTACAAAGGGACAAAAATGCAATAATCGTCATTTCACTGACAGTGCCTACCTGATCCAATCGCTTAGTCCATATCGATAAACCAATATTTCAAGCAGATGATCAGGATTGAGCAAAGTTGCCACCGTCTACAAGTAATTTTATTGACCCAACATCAGTCACATAAACAGGCAACATAGCTTAGAATCAACGAAACACAAATCTGAGCATAAAGAAGAAGCAAACATTTAATTGTAAATTTAATTTTACAATACAAAAATAAGGATTAAATAGACAGGAAATTGATGAAGGGCAGTCTATGAAACTAATAGCAAGAGAAACAAGGTTGAGTGAATGTATTGGGAACTTCAGTTTGTTTTAGATCTCAGTCCGCTTCAAACATTCATAACATCACTTCGTAATGTTTTAATTCACTTCAACACCAGCAGTGGTCTGACAATGATAGTAATTAGGTATATTAATTTCAATTTCGTTTTAAATACTTGAGGTTCTCGGGAGAGAGAAATGGCCGATGATGCTTTGTTCCAACTATACGCTGAACAGATGGGAAATTCGTTTCATACGCAGCCGTATTACTCCATAGCATCAAGAGAGAGCAATCTCGACGCCACTTGATATCAAGTCGAAGCTGTTATTGCCAAAATCCGAGAGAATTGTCAAATGCTGTGAATAAGAATCAAGTGCAGTGCCGTGTGATCTGCGAGAAGAGAGTTATGAATTCTGTGGCAATGAAGATAGTTACATATCTTGAGCCATAAGTACTTGAATTTGTCGATATTTCGCGATCAGTCATGTTCCAACCAGCATCATTGGATTCACATTAAATGTGATCTAGCTATAAACTATTTGCGACGTGTAAGCTTGTGGCTGTGTTGCAAGCTAAAACGTGAAAGAGTGACATCTCTTGGGCTTACCGTTGCCTAAATATTGCATAAGCCACGAGGTTGGTCATAGCTCAGCTGAAGTACTGGCAATGACCATGTGGACTTATAGACACGGCATGTCATGGCTTGAGTTTAATGTAGCTGAATGTAATCTAGGTGAGATTAGACTTGCACCATAGTGCTGACGTGCCTGGGGGGTCTCAGTGTGGTTTAATTGGTGTAGTGTGTCATCAGACATTGCATTCTTGCTGCGCATCTTACTACCACGCACATGGCCTTGATGGTGCGGTGTGAGCAGCAGCTCCTCACCATTGCTACTGCCTGCGAGATGCAAAAGTATCTGCTCTACCAGAATCTGTGCAGTTGCTGCAAATCGCACGCAACATTAGGCCTTGCGCCACGATAGATATGGTTCGGATGCTAAGAATTTCCCACCCTGCCGCTCCCTTCAATTCATTAGCAGGTAGTCATAGGAATTCCACTGACTTAGCAGTGTGACTGGTGCTTGGTTGTGGTGACAGGTTTGCTATCTCGACTACTGCCATTTGCGGGGAAGCAGCCCCAACCAAACTGATTTCTGCTATTCGCATCCATGCAGCTCCCACCAAACCAAGCACCAATGCCAACAACTTATCTGTGGTGGTGAATTTAACCTTGCGTAAATGTTATGCAGCCAGCACCTAGAATTTGGCAGTACCGATCTCTAGTCCAGTTGATCAGCAGAGAAAATAGTATGTATCTGATATTCTTGAAAAGGAATACTCAACCCCAACACAAAACATTTCACTCGCATTGAAATTCCAGATCAACTAGAATCAATCAAAAGCATAATTTAAAATGTCCCTTCCACAGTTGAATGTACAGGGGTATAGTTCGAAGGAATCTATCACAGAATTGAACTGCAGTTTAATACAGAGCCTTCTATTCACATGAGTTGCAACATCTATCGTTCTACTTAATTTCTGTCTCTCTTACTGTGAAAGGAATTCAAATGGCCACAGATGATATTTAGGAGTTCAAATGGCTGCAGATGTCCAAACTTGTAATTAGAAGGCTCTAGCTTAACTAACAAAATATCCCGTTGAATAATGTTCACACACAGCTTAACGTCCCTACTGTTTGAATTCCACTTGCCATTGTGGTTTTGCTGATCCACCTCAATTTATGCTTCAACTCGCTTAATACCCTTACATTCTAGCTGAAATATAGAGTCTAGAGGGACATTAACCCAGCTTACTTTATGAACAAGAAGGCACCAGGGACCTTATTCATGGATGGGACTAAAGCGTAGTCCGAGACTAAACATCTAGTCTGGAATAAATTTGCTAAAATCCATGCATGGGGCTTGAAGTTTAGTCCTGGACTATGATTTAGTCCCGGTCCATGAATAAGGCCCCAGAAGTCATCAATAGCTATAGGGAGTGCCAAATGAGTGTAATATTGCAATCATCTCACCTCGGTACCCATAGAACCACATTTAAGTGGCGAGAACGAAATAATTTAAACAGACCTGAAGCAGTATGACATCTCGATCATACATCTCTGATGAACAGCGTACATTCTGATAATAAGCCACCTGCACAGAGAAATAAATGCAGAGAAAATAATTATCATGCTTAGGCAAACAATGTAAGCATCCCTTTAGCGAACCATAATTGCGACGTAGTGTGCACCGTGGTTGGTGTGGTCTAGAGGCTAGTACGTGTGGCTGCCAGTCAGGTGTACCGGGTTTGACTCTCGGTCCATCCGACAAATATATTCACTGTCCTTTGTGGATTTAATTGTCAAGGGCCCCAAGGGAAACCAGCCATTCGCATATTGGGCTACCCTTGTTAAATAAAGAGACCTTTACTTTTTTTACCAAAAGCAACTTAATCATTCAAATGTTTTAGCAATATCAATAGATATTGAATCAGCTGCTTGGTGGTTGACACATGTGGCTGGCGACACAAGTGGACTTTTTATTCTTCAAACATATTTCTGATAAGCATCAGTACCTCACACAGTCTTTGATTCTAAAGGGTTACCTGTAGACTCCATTATGGAGGCTCGGATAAAAATACTCCTTATTAGATACTGAAATTTTCAATAGATAAAGTTTAGCTGTCATTCTTGTAGTTCTGTCCTTGTTTCGCACTACACTCTGAGTCTAGAGAAATAATAAAAATGTGCCTGGTGATCATTGTCATTTCAAGTATACAGTAATGAACAGGTCAGACACCTCTTATACTGAAACAACAAATATTGGCTTGGATCGTGCGCTGGATGTGATATCACTGGATGACCTCAACAGTGAGTGATAGAACATGCAAAATGATCCTACTGCCACAAACTCTGTGCTGCATTAGATGATCACCTGATTGAGCAGTGAGAAGCCATTTCTTATCCACATTCCTGCTGACACCTGTGCAGAGAGTACAAGACTACGCAGGGGATACTCCAACAATAGTAGCTTATCCTCGACCTGTCAGGGAAATAATCATTCAATCAATCAATCAATCAATCAATCAATCAATCAACCAACTAAGAAACTTAAACACTATACTCTAAATATCACAGTAACTCAGATAATAATGTCAGGGAGGAAATTACAAGGCAACTGCAAAGTTCTGTCACAAACTCACATGTACAACTATCTATGAAGATAGTAAATTATTATTTCAAGCAAGAGTGTAAACGTAGACGATTAGTTACGTAGTAACACAGAATCTGTTGCACTAATCACGATAAAAACAAGCTAGGTGATTGAAACACAACCACTTTGAAGAGCTAACAACTGCCATCTGGCCATTATTAATGGTAGCTGCTACAAACACCGGTATGATGAGAAATGCAATATAGTCAAACCCGCTAAATATCNCCAACCCTCCGTGCAGACCAAAAGTGGGATATCAAACGAGGTGGGATATTAACCAGACTATATAAAAGCAAACATTTCCTTTCTAATAAAATGTTGCAAACAATAACATCTAGTAACCAGAAACAACGAAGAACACGTCAGTCAACAACGATCAATGGAGATTAACATTAAATTTAAAAGCAACACAATTGACTACTGATTCTAGTCGACATGTCCTTTGACAGCTATGTCAACAATGGAGATTCAATGAAATGTTAATTGCTTGCAGTGTCTGTCTTTGTGATTACTGGGATCAGATGTGCTGGTTTATTTTGGTCAATATGGGTCAACATAATTCTCTCACTCATTACAATTGACGCTTTAAAAAAACCAGGACTGTAATTGAGTTTGGCACAAAATATGGAAGAAAAAGCGAGGTAAGAATATGAGAGCTGGTACAACGACTAACAAGTGAAATTGGCTTATGGAGATATCAAGCAATGGGATATTAAGTGAGTTCCATTTGACAATTATAGATGCAAACTACCGATAGTCAGTCACTACTCACTGTGCCATCCAGGTTCAAAAGGTCAGCAATACTTATGCCATGGCGTAACGACATAGGAATAAGACCTTGAAAACAACAACACACATATTATACACCACCATGTACTTGACTGCTTATAGCCAGGGATAAACTTTGCTAGACTAGATTTCAGCTAAAATTGTGGAAAAGTGAGAACGCAGTGGACCGACAAGCATGATAATTCCACCATAATGTTTGTCATCGAATTTTAAAGAAATACAGAAACGATAAAGCAACCAAATATTCGCAGAAATCTGAGAAGCTGTAGAAAATTATCACCATTGAATAACTCAGCGTAAATTGCTCTGTCAAACACAGCTGTCTGGGATGCATTCACAAAGTACAACCCTCTGCAGAACTTGGGTTCTATAAATTCATAGGCATGTAGCTCGGTACTTGTCTTTAAAATCAGTAAAGAAATCATAGAATATTTTAAATTTATTGTTTACCTGCAATGAACCTGCTTAACGCCATGTGAACTGACACATGTTCAGTACTGATGTCAAACTGGATCATCGGACCACCACCTGCACAACAAGAGCATAAAAAGACACTTAGAAGATGCTGATCCACAAAGAAAAGACACAATGCTATACAAAAATAAAAACATTTAATTATGGTAAAATTATATCACATACAGAATCGCTCCTGAGGGAATTGCATCAAGAGACCACTAAAAATAGGTGACCGCTATACAGTACAACCCGTTTAAGCGCAACTCGGATAAGTGCAAAACCCGTTTCTCTGCAAACAACCTGCTGTGTACCGATTTCACTGCGTACAAACTCTCTTGATCGATTCCTGATAATAGCAATTCTGTTAAGAGCAAAACCCGCTTAACTGCAATTAATATTCACTTAAAATTGTAAAATACCCGCTTAAGCGTAATTACTTGGATTTCGCCGAGTAGGAAAGCGTTACAACGCTGGAGGAGTTTGCATGTGAAAATTACATTCAGCATGCCGTAAAGCAGAAAGACATTTGTGCTTTCTTTTCATTTTTGTCGTAAATATTTTCATTTTTGCCATTAATTTTATATTCTATCTTGTTTTGCATGAGCCTATTGTTTTTTAACCTCCTTTGTTTTTGACAATTTCGGATATGAGCAATTTCGGTTAAAAGCAAAGGATATCGTTTGCAAATTACTTTTGTGCTTAAGCGAGTTACATGCATATACAAAGGTGATTACCAAAATTGCCAGCTGTATTCAGGCAGCAGGGTTTGTGGTAAATACTCATTGTGATTGTTACATCATACAAAAGGGACTCTGCATAGCGATACATTGTATGCGGTTCATCGTTGAACGTCTGACATATGTTCAGAAATCAAACCATAATGTAATATACAATTATTATGCAAATCTGCAAGACCATAGATAACAACAGGTTTCATTGAGACTGGATAACGAGAGGCAAAGCCGGTATTGCCACATAAAAGTACTTCATTTAATCTGATTGGAATTGAGACAGAAGTTCACTCATTTGCTCAAATCAATGCGGAACAGAAAGTGTGGAATACAAACTAAGACGCACATTACGTAGTGAATATATTACCACTGACATTACCATGTTAGTGGCATTTGTACAGTCAGACAGACTCAAGAGATAATGACTGACTAGTTCAGATTAAGTTGACATCCAAACGAACCAAGATTAAACAAGACAAGTATGACACATAGCAGACAGTTAACAATTAAGAACACTAAATCAATCACCCTATACAGAAACGTCACCTTGTCATTAAATCACTATTAACTGATACGGCTTGGTTCATTTTACTGAGTGAGCAATGTCATAGCCTCCAAACTGCTACAGTCAAACCCCATTAATAGCTTGCCTCCAGTGCAGCTAAAATGTGGGATATTACGTGAGATGAAATAACAGAACAATAATGGTAAATGGAATCCACCCAGTGGGGATACAAAGTAGTAGTCGGACAATATGCAACAGGATAACAGGGCGGTTTGACTGTACAATAAAACTTGTCTTCAGTGGCAACACAAGAGTCCAAAACGGCTTGTAAGAAAGAAATACAATGAGCCTAATACTTCTCATTCAATCATAAATCCATAAACGTGCCACCCATCTTCATTGAGCAGATAATAAACACAAGATATTCATGACATTCATATAAATAATATCATAATATGAATTCGTGAACCACATGAAAGGCAGCAAATCAACAAATTAATTGCTCAAAATCACACATATGTAGCTAGAAACACCAATCATAATTATAACAAGCTTTGTAAAAGAAAGTACGATTGACAGGCTTGCTACTGCATGGCTTGCTCGCCATTGCTACTGCCTGCGAGATCCAAAAGTATTTGCTTTACGAGAATCTGTGCAGTTGCTGCAAATCGCACGCAACATTAGGCCTTGCACCATGATATATGGATGGGATGCTAAAAAATTCCCACCCTGCCGCTCCTTTCAATTCATTAGCAGGTAGTAATAGGAATTCCACTGACTTAGCAGTGTGACTGGTGCTTGGTTGTGGTGACAGGTTTGCTATCTTGACTACTGCCATTCGCGGGAAAGCAGCCCCAACCAAACTGATTTCTTCTATTCGCATCCATGCAGCTCCCACCAAACCAAGCACCAATGCCAAACAATTTATCTATGGTGATGAGTTTAAACAAGCTTTGTAAAAGAAAGTACGATTGGACGGCCATACAGTAGGACCTGGTATTTATTTGGATTATTTAAAAAGGAAACACATCTTATTAAATTCCAGTTCACATAATGGTATTGGATGGAACTCTTCCACAATTGAGCAAATCGACAACCCTAAGCAAACCTACATCAAATTTCACACAACAGAGATGATGCTATATATTTGAAATATCTGAAATTGTGGCTATTGCTCCAGACCTCCAGTGGCTTAATCAATCAGACCAAAGCACAATATCCCAATACAGTCCCATTAAGCAGAGTTAACTGCACATCAAAAATAAATCCACATCGTGTTACTTGTTTGAACAGACTCACTGGCAAGGTGAGAATGTTGGACGGTAGACCTGCCAATTCTTCTAAGGATGGCCATGGCTTTTCTGGCTGTTTCTTCCAGGACTTGTTTCTAAAATGAAAAACAATTCATTACAAATGAAATCCACAATTATAAGCAGCTATCATGTGTCCATAAATACTTCTCATGTCAATGTTAATCTCCAGCTACATACAATTTTAGCAAATGGCGCTTATCATAATGAGGTAAGAATTCCATATGCTATAACAGCTGAAAGGATGGTGTGTAACTTGGAACAGGGTTTTGTTGCTATTGCTTGTTGTTGTATCTGGTTATTCATGCAACATTGATAATAACTTTTTCTTCAATGTTATCATTCAAGATGAAAACAGCACATTTCTTGCTAATGACTTTCTAATGCTCTGAAGCTTTTCTTGTTCAACTTTCTCTGAACTTGAAAGACATCACATTGCTTATCTGAACAGAAATGGAGTAGAAAGTAGCAGTCTTACTGCTACTTGTACTGTACTCAAAGTATATTAATCCTATCTACCCGAAGATCAAATTGAATGCACAGCCAATTGGCCAAGTGCAGTCCAGATCAATTTTGGGATTTAAGCTAGTACAGTCTCGTGTTTCTGAGCTGAAATTGACATTATTGACAGCCAAGAACAATCTTTGAAATTGATCATCATAGAAAAGAGTACAGTTGAATATGCTTCAAACAAAGCAACTTTGTGATGTCATCCCATGTGGCAGAAGTCAACTAGCATGAATGCCAAAATGCATTGAGACTGCACTTGGTCAATTGTCTACTCACATAGTTTGCTAGGATGAAATTAACTCATTTGTCAATAAAAACTATTAGAAGACTTCTCTTCAAAACAAATCTATGTAACTACTACACTAAACATTCTTCATAGAGAACATGGGTTAGCCACAAAGCTCATGATAAAGATGGTACATGGGTTCACAATGACACTGGTCTGCAAGAACATTGCTATAAAGTCATAAAACACAAAGGCAGCCTATGTGATAATAGGCCTAAAGTTGATTCTTACAGACAACAGCGGCGTCAAATATGCTGTTCGTACAACCAGTGGAGAGTTCTTTGAGTAATTGCAGAATAAAGCACATAATACTTACATCACTACCACACCATGATAAAACTGCTTCAAGTGTTGGCATCAACCACAACTGCAGGAAGTATCCATCTTGCCAGTGAGGCTCAAACTCAATGTGGGTTCGCAAACGTCGTTTCACAGGATCCATATTCTATCAATGTAAAATGAGAAGCATGATCAATGACAGCATAGCTATTTGCACAGCAATCATACATGAGTTGGAGGCACCCATAATTCTTGCAACAGTTTATGCTTGGTTTAAAGCAATCAATTGATCATAAAACGATACTACAGCAGGATAAAACAATACTTGGCTTACAACACATTGCTTTGCCTTTGAAATGTTATGCCAGGAAAAATTGTCACAGCGCCTATTTAATCTTTGTTTTGTAGCTACTCAAGTCTGTTTCTACAGCCAAAAGGTTGTCGTTCCGTAACTAATTGCTAGAAAAAACGCTTTTGGTTTTCACAAGCACAATAATAGCTTGCCTTGGCAATAAATCATTGCAAATACCAGACAAAATTGTAGATTATGGCCAACTTACATCGCACTTATTACTTAACAATTCTAGAAAGTTTGATTTTACTCAAAATGTATGGTTACCATTCTTAACAAACTCTATTTGGTTGTCAACAAGGACATTGCAGACAGCCATAGCCTGAGAACCATGGATGTTTTATGATCCGTGGTATGATTCATCATCAAGGCCAGCGCGAACTATGTTTTCTCAGCATATCGGCTATTTAGTTGCTGTAAGTATCCGTTTAGCTGCCACAACAGTACACGTAGCTTCT
>OFHS01000195.1:289-23519 GCA_900245855.1 Calvadosia cruxmelitensis
TGATTTACTCTTACTCAGAGTAGTTTTGAAGCTGCTTACTTTTACTCTTACTCAGAGTACAGATAAAATGTATCGTTCCTATCCTTGCATAGCAGTCACAAGCACAGGATGACACCAACTGAACCCAATACGTAAGAACCACAATCAAAATAGCTGCTTGCAAACTACAGTCTTGCTCTAATTCCTCTACAGACACAGATCAGCATCACTCAGTCACCGAATTAGGAATTACAGGCCCACGGAGTTCCAGCAAAACCCAACTCGTTCTTTAAAGTAGCACATTAAACTCTCCTTGCTATAAACATGTTATTTTATTTAATAACTTTGTATCTAGAAGTCTAGCCAGCTACATGGAATTGAATTGAATCAAGAGTCAGCTGCGTTTGCTGCGACAACGAAGAAGTGAACTAGATAATGAAAACAACGACTAACTTACTTGCGACGCACAGACACTGACGAGGCAACCCATTACTGAAAAATTTCAAACACCTTCCAAACGATCTAGATGGCTGAAAATCAAGTTATCAAAGGGGAGAATAAAGCGCACTTTCTTCGCTCTTGAAGAGAGAGTCGGAATGTTTTCGCTCAGCAATTATCATGCAGCCATCTTTCAAGGTGACGTCATGACCATTCTCGCAAGATTGTCATGATTTATGCAAACTTCTTCCCACTCTGCTCTGCGTGGTCATTGATTGTTGCTATGGCGATTGACTTCACCACTTAAATGTGACCATTTGTCACCACTATACGACAGGGTTAGTGAATTTGCTTTGTGAATTTGTAGCACAGGTATTTCTTTTTGCAATCAAAGTTTAATTTACTCGCAGAACAGTATTTTCTCAACTGGAATTCAATCATGTACTGTATATGAAGGACTTGATAGCAGTTGAAGAGTTAACTTCGTAGAGCACTCAAAATATCAACCTGCAAATTGACAAAATATGGTCTTGACTCTCATAATTAAAGCTAGAGTGACACTATGCTAGCAATCATTCTACATTTCCTGCCATCCTTCCCCCTCCTGCTCACCCCTGCCCCATGACCCCTGCCCCAGCACCCTCCTTCTTGGGTCTGTTTGTGACTTTGCGAGGCCTTTCAGAGATGGTACCATTCAACTCAAAGTCTGAACTGACTCGATGTGCGCAAGACTCCAGTCTCCAGACTCAAGTCTCTCAAGTCTCAAGACATGTCGAGGAATTATTTAATTTGAAGAAGTCGTCGAATACGTCATCCTGGCAATATGCCAACCGTTGTCCTCGTAGACTGTTCTCTTTCTATGACAAGGCGTGTAGCAGAGACCACTTATAAAGGCCTCGCGACGTCTGGTTTACAATTCTTCTTCGAAAAGTTAGCTGTGCAATCCAGATTCGAATACACATCATTGATTGCATTTTCATCGTTGTGGGAGCATGTTGTTCCGTTCACGAGGGATTACTCCGTGCTGAAAGATGGCCTTCAATCCTTAGATACCTTCGACAAGACATGTTTACTGACCGCTTTACAGGGAGTAGAGAGTGTTGTGGTGGAGGAATGGGGGACTTTTATACCCGTCAATATCATTCTTGTTACTGATTGTCGTTCTGGATCGGGTCTTGGTACATTAGATGAAGTGTTCCAAGACGAAGAGAAGTGCCCGCTTTCTCTCCCTTTCTCATTCCCCTGTTTTCTCTCTGTGGTTTGCATTGGGAAAGCCAATGAAGGTTCTGAGGATTTGTCCCTGTTTCGAAATTTAATCGAACGTAACAGTGGCCAAGGAGAACTTCTAATCCCGGATGGTCTGTTGACGCATCAAAGTGTCAAAAACTGTTTTCAGCAGATCCTAATTTCTCATTATGAACCATATGAGGGGGAATTATCATGTGGGAATCTTCGCTCTCATATAACCCTTTCTCCAACTCCGAACTTTAGAACTACAATTGCCAATGTTTTCGACCAGTATTGCCCAAGAAAGGTGGACAAGCTTTGTAATATGGCTCTTTCCCGAGAACTGTCAATCATTGGCTTCTTAGATGTTGCAGATGCAAATAGCCCTCCATTTGTCTCAAGACATCTAGTCATTCCGATTTCAGATCCATCAATTCCAAAATCAGATCCAGCTTCCCCTTTGGCTGAGAAGGAAGGAAAGATTCCTTGCTTTTGTGTCATGCTGCATGGGAGCTTGAAGATCGAGAAGATGCTGGCAATTGTGTCACTGGGGTAATACCTACAATTGTATTGTCCTAATTAACTCATGCTATGTCGGAAATGTTTGTGTCACATTCACTCATTAGAATAGATAAAAGCATGCAGTAGTAACCAAACTCTAAGTCAACGGTTAGGTGCGAATATATATATATATATATAATATTTCAACTCTCAATCACATAATAATCGACAGAGGCCGACTCCAGCTGATTAAAGCTAAATACATGAAGATAATACTTGCTGTACTAATGTTACTTTTTAATTATATATCGGTACTTTTAAATCATTGTTGCATTAAAAGAGTAAGATTCAAAGCGAAACATGCACGATATATGTTAAAATTGTTCTCGGGTGGTAATCAATCGTGCCATCCCTCTCCTGATCATTTCTGTCGGTGGAAATGACAGCAGCATGAATAGGGCGGAGTTGTTTGCGAAAGAGACAGAGACGACAACGCTGCAAGTAGCTCCTCACCAAAAACTTTGAGAACACTGAGTGTTATTCTACAAGGCACAACAGTATTACATTTACAACGCATGACTATACAAAACTAGCACCGACACCGGCACTATGCAACACGTAGAGCATATAACAGTGTGGCACCACAACACTTGACACCTTGTTTGACACCATAAACTTCCACAAATATACACAAACAATGAGCCTAGAGTGATTCAAATGAATTGAATAAAACACAGAAAAGTCCAATCTCCTTTGCATTTACAGACATCTTTTTTTCTGCTTACAGAGTTAACTTTGTTATAAGTGCTTTCTGCCGTACCCATGTCTATGATTAACAATAAGCTAAATTGAGTTTTCTCATCAACATTGTCTGAGCCACTGTTGTATGTTTGTGTTTTCAGACCTGATTGGTTTGGATCGTTATCATCATGGTCTGACAGCAAAAAGAAGTCCAGTTTGGTACTATCTGTTTACGAGCCAGGCGTGTCGTTTCCTTGGTTAGGCAACTTGAATCTCCTTGGACCTGCCCTTGAATTGACACGCAATCCATATAGATTTGACGAACAGGAAAATGTTGAAGAAACGCCTTTTCCTATTCTCCCAACAAAGCGTCGTAGCTATCACACACAACCAAATGTTGTCTGGGTAAAGAATTCTGGGTTGCAAGTAAGTGTACATTTATTTCATAGGAGAATGCGGGATTTGCTCATATTTCTTAATTTCACAGCATTAGCATTGTATTCTCATTGCCTCTGCTTGTAGTCTGACATCCATAAAGTTCTTCGCTATGCAAGAAAACTACCCGACAAGACGTCTGCATTTTATAAGGTATGCGAACAAAGTTCTGATACTGCAATGAAATGATAAAGAAGACGGAGCAGCATGACAGAGAGGCACCGGTTGCCTGATTGTTTCTACAAGAAGGTCTATTCCACTCTCTATTGTCGACCAACCACTAATGTGTACTTGGGGTGCAGATTTTGATAATGGTGTCTGTTTTCCCACCTGGCATTGACCCTGCTTCATGGTGTGAAACCACTCAAGCTCAACTTCGATAGCAGGAGACTCAGATGTTCTGAATTGTCATGATTTGCTACATGTGTGCCTCTACTTTGTTCCTATGGTCCCCAGACGAATTACGCACCCCGTATAAATTAATCTGCCCTTGCTCATGCTGCCCACTGCAGTTAGGTTTTAATGGGATCTTGGTGGCATGGAATATTAATTAACTGATAGTACGGCTGAACTAGTGCGTTTATTCAGGCCAAATTGTTTGATAGGCTACAGTCATCTCGACTAGGAGTGATAAATTCTGCACACTGCTTGGTGCAAGTCTTAGTCAGTTGCCTTCTAGACAATCAGATCTCTATTGCAAGGTTGTTAATTCCTTGGAATTTTCTTAGAGTTGCAATGGGTTTCTTTTTCACTGCATTTCTCCTCTGAAAGACGTGTAAATCGTTTCTGAATTTCTCACCCTCTTGGTGTAGTCTTTGTTGCCTAGTCTTTGCTGTAGCTCTTTTCTATCAGCCAAAACATCTTGTGTCGAGTTTGACATCCACTGGTCTGCTTGTCCACTCTGTTTTAGACGTGAAGCGTGGGTTGCGTGGCTTCTCGCGTGTTCTTTGCCAGGAGTGTTGTTCTTTTCTTCGTGGGTGAACTGGGTAAGAAGCTGATGGCCTACTAGTTGAATAATTGAAGTCTGATGGCGTTGGAGAGACCTGGAAGCGTTTTAAAGCATAGACTTTACGAGACAGAAAACGTGATATGACAGGACATTACGA
Organism: Calvadosia cruxmelitensis; assembly: GCA_900245855.1. Taxonomy (NCBI): domain Eukaryota; kingdom Metazoa; phylum Cnidaria; class Staurozoa; order Stauromedusae; family Kishinouyeidae; genus Calvadosia; species Calvadosia cruxmelitensis. The sequence goes on from OFHS01000195.1 coordinate 4,717, forward strand.
GCAACAGATGTCCACAGTCGCGATCATCTTCAGACCTAGTCGTTAATTGGTTATATATGCTGCACACAGCTATCCTCCATCTCTTGCTGACAATGATATAATCCATTGGACTGCTTGAGGTGTTGCACATCATATCCCAGGGTTGTCCACGTGTGCAGCATTCGCAGGTGATGTCCGAAGAGGCGAAGACAGTGTAAGTATTCCAATGGCGAGATTGTTTTGTCCTTCAAAGTCGAAAAGTCACTCACGTCTGGTTTCTTCACATGTAGTCTAAATTCTCAGACCTTATCATCTGCTTTTGTGTAGGAAGATAACTGATCTGGTTAATTACTGATGGGGTTATGAAGAATGGCCTTTATACACAGGTGGCTGCTCTATAGAGGTGGGCGCTAATACAGCTTTGACTGTACCACTTCACACGGCATCATTCCAACCGCTTGTGCTGCACATTGTGTCGTCTCCGATGCGATGACCTTCACTTGCCAGTCGTGATCATGCGCCTGGCATTTCGGATGTCCATTTCTCCTCTGGAAGACGTTTCTAAATTTCTCACCTACTGCCCGTCACTAGTCTGTGTATCCTCCTGTCCTGTATCTTCTTCGGCGTAGTATCACGAACGCCCTCTTGGCATATCCAGGTTCCCGTTCATATCGGGCAGATATGGCAAGTCGCCAGGTTCTTTCTCATCGGTTGACTTAATAACCAATCAGCCCATAGCAGCTTTTTGGCCATGCTTCGATAGTTGTTGTTCCTGTGGGTGCTTACGCGCCCTCTTCCCTTAATCCGACAAAAATGGTCGAAAAGGTAGTCATTCAGTCATGTCTAGTTAGCACTAGCCAAAGATCTCTGAGGGCAGGCGCATATCCCGATCTGACGCGCACGGCACATGACATGGCTGGCATGTACCTGTTCCGATAAGCCTTAACTGAGAATTGTCGAATTGGCCCCGAAAGAAGCCTTTCGAAGGGAACGAGTAAATCTCTTTGCTTTGTGCATCCGTTTACCCTAAAGGAGTGCAAGTACCCTTTCGATATGTTGAATAGCCATACCGATTTACGACCAGTTCTGGATGACTGTCCGTTTGTTTCGTTGGATTTTGATGTATGTTTCTGTTTTTCCGTCAGGAAATAAATCGCATTCGACGGGCAGCAGCCTGCTACTTCTTCCTCTCCATTCTGTCTGCCCTGGCGGATGCTCTCGACAAGGAGGCTAAGTCTTCTTCTCCTGATGTTGCCAAGCAACTGAGACACGCTGCGGAAGGACTTCGATCTGCACCAAAGAGAGACATAAACAAAAATATACTCCCGTTGTAATTAAGAGGCACATTTAAATTTATCGGTCTCGTGTATAAGGGAATGATGGCACCGTCTGCAGTATGCTGTGGAACACCATGTAATTTAAGCCCGGCTTCCCTTTCCTGGGAGTGCTGTCTGACCACTGCATATATTGTAGGCAGGTGACTGTTGTATAAAAGAAGAAGAGGCCATTGAAAGAGGTTTACCTTTTGAGTTCAATCTGTGTCTGCGTAAGAACCCTCACAGTCGTATACGCTAAGCTGTCTATGCCTATCTGCAGTATATATTTCAACTGTCAATCAAATGATAATCGATAGAGGCCCGTTCAAAATGCTTAAAAGCTATATACATAAGGATAAAAGTTGCTGTTCTAAAATTACTATTTAACTATAAATGTGTATTTTCAAATCTGTGTAGCGTTTACAGTAAAACACGAAGGGGATTTTAAAGTGATTTCTCGACGTATTCTGTCGTGCCATCCCTCTCCTGATAATTTCCAACGATAGGCATCATAGCAGCTTGACCAGCGCTGAGTTGTTGCCCCATCTGGCCTTCGCCTCTATCCAAGGGGAAATGCGGCAACACTCTTGACCCGGTAACAATCAATGACAGGGAAGCCGTCATGTTCGCACGATGATCGACAGTGAAACCCTCCATGGGGCGACCACCCCAACACCCAAGCGAACAAGGTTGCTTGATGAGTGGTCGTCTGGTACAGGTTTGCTTCAAACTAGTATGGAAGGCCAGTAGCAGTGCGGAATGTATCTGACTCAATGCATGGGTTGATTGCATTTTATTTCCATTTTCAAAAGCACTTGAATTGAGCCATAGCTCTTTTGTCCTCGTGCATTGGTGATGACGACAGGGGACACACGCATCAATAAAGGCATCCCAGTGGGCTTCATTGTCATGGCAACAAAGAGCACCTACGCCGCAAGGCAATCGCTAGTATTCCAGCTAAGAAAGAAAGGTGAACTCTTGGCAGACGCCTGAAAACTACGAGCCGACTGTCGCGGGATTCGAGAAGCAACTATAGCCACGGCGCTGCGGCGTTTGCAAAACGGATCTTTGCGTTCCTTTTGCGGGTGTTACCACATTTGATTGGCAGCATTTTCCTGGTCACTACTATTGGAAATCAATTTTCAGAACTCAAAATGAAAGTGTTCTTCCTTGGCTGCTTTTTACTACTCACCGCTGTTCAAGGTAGGGGCCAAATGATTTATTGTTATAATGGCAAGAGTTAATCAGTATGACAGCATTACGAATCTTTCGTCGAGAGATTGACGACAGTTCCTTGACAACATGATTTAATTTTGTAGCTAGTTCGCTGTACACTCATTCATCAGATCATCAGATCGCGAAATGACATTCTCAAGATAATATTTGCCGTTTATACAACTGTCTCTCTTTCGGGCTTGTTACGCTATACACACGTGAGCATACGTATACATACTGAGTAAGTATATTCAAGACGTATTTAATGTGATGAATAAAATGTGGTTAGGTTTCGCTCTATGAAGCTTCCTATTGATGCATGTAATGATATAATGATAGACTGTATGCAAGCAAGAATCCTCGCACGAGAGAGGTTATTAGTAACGTAGAGTACCTGGAAACGAGACTGTGTCATACAGACATGGAAAACTAATGCCATTTGACTAAGGTGAACTGGCAATTTCTTGTTCCATGCAGAGTCAGCTGGAGAATGGGAGACACCAGGATATGATGATTACATTTATCAAGGACAGGAGAAAGGTAATACAGACGCACATTAGTCTCGGAACCTGTCTTTATTTTGATGTTCGATATACGGTGGCCGCCTAATTCAGGTGGTCGCTTTAAACAGGTAGATACTAAAGGCATATGGTCGATAAGACAGATTTAGCTGTATGTTACGTCAACTTCTTCCCAATGGAATCATGTTGATATTTTGCTGTTAGAGTTCGTGCAACATTACATTGAAGCAACGTAGAAGCTGATCAATTGACCAAGCGCAGTCCTAGTGCATTTCGGGATGCAGGTGTTTTTATGCACGTGATTTTGAGCTGAAAACAACAATTTTGACAGCCAAGAGCAATCCTCGAAATTGACCATCATTGACAAGAGTATGGCTGATTGCGTTTTCAGCAAAGCATTTTCCTGGCATCGGCTTCATCTTTGGCAGAGGTCAACTCACTTATATACTGAAATGCATTGGATTGCGTATGGCGGATTGGGGCCAGTCGGTTTGAATCAAAACATGCCACTGAAAAATACAGAATTAATTTGTAGTTATGACTTACGAATTGAGAACGATCTGCGCCACTTACAATTATGACGCATCACTTGTCTTAGACATCATCTGACCAATGGCATTCTTAACAAATGCGTCAGCGCTACCCTTACATTCTTGAAATCCTGACTGTAGACTGATGCAAATCGGATACGTTGCCCTCTCCATATTAGTTAATTGAGAACGGACTGACTTGCGTACTGTATAGCTACAAGTTGAATTATTGACGTGATGAAGCCATTTCCTTTGTATTTTTCTCTTTAATTTTCATGTTAACCCTTTATTGGCACAGGCTGCCATCATTTTGCTTCTGACAATGTCTTGCTTAATCTTTTACGGGCGTAACATTTGTGTCGGATTTTGAAGACAAGGCTGTTTTCTTTCTATTGATACAGCTGTCTCAAAGAAGGATGGCCCTCCGAATGAATACGATGATTATGTTTATTTAGGACAAGAGAAAGGTGGGTATGGTCATCACTCTTGTTTGAGCAGTCTGTAGGAAACGGTTGAGTCCACCATATAGTCATTGGAATTCTAGTGACTATGAGTCCATCCCTGACCTGTAGAAAAAGGAGACTCATTGCAGGCTGTTTTTAGCGCATTTTGCGGCACCCCCAAAGACACAAGCCAACGAACTACAACAAACTACGTGGCTTATCCAGTACCTTGGAAATATCCGCGGAGTCGAATAATTATGTTGCGTGCAATAGCAACCATTTCTATTAATTTTATGTATGAAGGATTTTGTAGGAAGTTAAAGCACTAAGATAGTAAAATAATTTTTCATCTCTTTGAATATATGTTTAGTATCAGATGCAGAAGAAAACAGCAAAGCGGACCAACCTCTGGAGCCAGGAAATACCGCTAGCAAGGGATGTAAGTGATAGACTGGTAATGCGGTACTAGAAAAGAACAAGAGATCTGAAACATACCGTACAGTAGAAACCAGAAACTACTTGTAACTTTACTTTAAAATGATGGACGAGTTGTGATAAGCCATGTACAGTATATGAATGACCAATTGAAGAAGAAAGGAAGAATCATGGTTGTTTTTCTTTATTTCAGTGGATACTGCGAATATGGTGGACAGAGGATATGGTGAGATAGCTAGTATCGCTAAACAGCAGCTATCATTCGTTATGCCCTGTGAAAACATTCATCTCTCGTGAGACATATTTGTACAAGCAGTAATCTTAGTTGATCTTCATTGCAGTTCCTGGGTCAACGGAATACAAAGATGCCCCCGTCCCCTACGATGCTGGTAAGGACGCATATACTCTGTCAACAAGAAAGATACTCAAGAGGTTATACGGTTACGGATGATTGTTCAATGTTTCCCGTTCAATCCAAAGCTGTCAGAGTTAATCTTTGCTAATCCGATCCGGTTCTTCCTGATTCGATATGAGCACATCTGCATAAAAGCTCCCAAATACGCATGTCGACAGAGAAATTACGATATAATCATGCTACAAGGAAACATGTCGCTTTTGGCGTTGGCTGAGTTCCATCATGGTTCCATTTCGACGACAGAAAAGATTTGAATATTTGTTTTGATGTTATCAGTGACTATTCCCTACCAAGACGACTAATATCAAATCTTTTCTTGCGACGACAGAAAATATCATTTTATTTTGCTAGCTTCAGAGAATATTCACTATCAAGACGAGCTGATCGAGACCCCATATATAGCCCACCAATGTAGCCAGGCATTTAAAACACAATATTATTGAAATCGGCTTTCCAATGCATAATTTGTGTTCTTCGTAGATCTATCTCCTGGTGAGAGGCAAGACCTAGGTGAAAGATTAAACTTTTGAGTTCTGTATCAAACAGGACTAGTTGAAACAGTCGCCGAATTTGCAGCCTTTATGTACACACAGCAATCTCCCTGGCCACGTGGCTGGCGGAACACATGTTCCTTGTAGGACAGCGAATGTAAAATATGTTGGACAACCCGCAGCAATTATGACTGTGTTTATTAAAATAATAATGCTGTAATGTGTCTTCATTGCTAAGAAATGGGTGAACTGAAGTCGAATGGACCTCGGAGTTACTTTTTACAGAAACTCTAATTGTCTAGTAAGGTAATGGTTGAGTCGCACACGAGACATTGCAAACGTAAAAGGCGTTTAATTTAAGCGCACATCGAGACGATACAATACAATCGTTTACAAAATATGACCACAATGCGGCTACTAAAATATGCGATAAATAGTCAAAAATACCGTAAAAATAATTATTTGATACTATTGACATAATTACGCATGCGATGTAAGAATTTACATAATTAACTGAAAATCGCATGATGACGACTGATTTATGAACAATATCTCAAGAACGGAATCGTTCAGATAGCTTGAGGTTGTACTCCGTCGAGGAAGACGAGTGTCCTATTTCGGCAAGTTTGGTTTGTAATCCACGGGAACTTGCTCTGAAATTAAAACAGTCCACATACATTAGATGTCGTCAATTTTCATAAATGTAAACTTTATTTTTCAAACAATATATAGTTCAGAGTTACGTCTACTTTGAATATTAAATAGCCTAATTTCTCTTTAAAATCAGCTTTGTTCCTCTGCCTCAAGATGCACTCGTTTCTATAATGGTCAATTCCAATGATTGCTCTTGCATCTCAAAATGTCCATGACAGCTCAAAATCATGCACAAAAAACACCAGTATCCCGAGATGCATTGGGACTGAGCTTGGAAGATTAGACATCATTCATTTGTACATCATATTTCCATCTCATGTTTAGCATCTAGCAATAACGCCAAGTCCCACTTAAAGTATCATCAGCTTGACAATCGAACATTTCTTTCAACTCTTCAATCAATCGATCTTGGTTCTGTAGTGGCTTACGCACGGTCAGTGTGAACTTGATGTCGTCATTGTGTAATCACGTGATAGTAAGAATATGTAGCTGTGTATCTTGTAGTCATTCTCTTTGCCGTCTGTACTTCGTCTTGTCAATAACTCCGTCTGTCCTCTTATCTACGCTGTGTCTTACGACATAGAGCTCTGGCACCAACGACCATATGTACTCCTTGGAACTCTGCCATCTCTCCTTGTCGCGGGACTGGCAACTTGTCTATCAAATATATTATATGTGGAATGCGAAAGCTTCCATCTTCGTCTCTTCGTCCTCTACAGTTCTTACTGTTGTTAATCATTATTGTATCTTGACTATCAAGTCACAGCATGCATTGACAAACTATTGTCATTAGAGTAATCACGTGACTCGGTCGTCACGTGACTAGAGCGTGAGCATGAAGAGCCACCGCCTTTGATGATTCTGATATTATATTCTTGAACTTGATTGAATCGGTCGTGTGTTGCTGTGTCGAATACAACTCATATTCTGCAATACTAGTACAACATCTTGAATTAAATTTAATCGATTGATTTTTTTATGTGAACTTTTATTTCATTTCTCAAATATTTACATCACAGTAAAGCATGTAAAACAATCTCGAAATAAATTAGATATATTTAAAAAAGTAATAAAAAATTTCCGTATAAAAAATTGATTGATTGAATGATCTTACCTGAGCACCTGTAGACCAGATCAGAGAAGACAACGTCCTTCTGCGAGAAACAGAACACCCCGAGACGACCACCACGGAAGCTCTGGTCGATCAGATAGCCCGAGTCAGCAACGAGACTCTTTCCTTCAAGCAAACGAATCCTGAAAGAAAGACAAGTCCTTTGATCGATATATCAAGACCACGAATTTTTATATTTTAAACTGTTTGTCTTCTCTTCAACACTACAAGAAATATTAACCCTTGTCCTGCTATTGACGTGTATACACGTTTTCGAAACAATTCAAAAGTAGCAACATATAACCAATCACATAGTTAGTCCCTAGCGATCAACCAGTCAGCAATTGATAAAGCGACTTCAAGTCTTCATTTAACTAGTTTTTATGAGCAGGACAAGGGTTAAAATATGCATGTAAAAAGGAAAAAATAAAACTGGCACGGATGATATCACAGTTTCCTCGTATACCAGAAATTAGCTTCTATTCATAAACGAGATTATTACGGCCTCCTATCCTCATATCAGAAACGAAGTCTCCCTTTTCTGTAATAAAGTACATGATAAATTGCAAGGCTGCAAACCAACTTTCATAGCTCTTCAACAATGCGTGAATGGCATGATTAGGTACACTGTAAAACATGCGGTTTCTAAGTTTAAGAACAAATTTCTCATTTCAAGGAATATACAGTATTCTTAAATCTAGGCAATGATATTGTCCACGATGTAAGTCACAAACATCACTACGTCAAATATGGATATTGCCATTTGTGGTAGCCTGGACACTAACACCACATACATAATGTAGATTGTGCCTCGCGCATTATACCACATTTGAATTAATCCATGTTTGGTTTTTCTCAAGAGCGGTCGTCTTCTTATATTTGCATCTTTTCATATCGATCGTACTACATTCTTCTTCATATTCTTCTTCTCAAAACAAAATCTTATTTTAAAAAGTTTATACTTGATATAAAATATTTTGTCCTGCACATATTTTTAAATGCGCAGTTTATCTGCTATGAACATTCCTGTTCGATACAAGGTGGTAACATCACTTCACCTGTGCTTGAATATTGCTGGTCTAAATATCAGCACTGTGCTTCGCCGAAAGTATGGACTAATTGCAGCAATCGTCTTAAAATCCCGTTTTCTCACCTGATTAATCCAATCGACGGACGGTGAGTCAGTTGCCAGCGGTACGAGGTCTTTGGTTTCCAGCCCTCTTTCTTGGGATCTGCCCAGATGGTTCGCACCTGATTGGGAACGCTAGTTGAGCTCCACAATGCATTGCGCATGTATTCCCCAGGTCCTGTTGATGACCGCACGGCCTGCAAGAAACAATTGAATAGAATTAACGCAACTCAAAGTTCCATCCAGACACAGCAGATCGGCAGAACATGCGACTCGATGTTTAAAGAGTACGAATAGACTATTAGCCACACAATTCAGCGATATAGTGCTGAACAGGAAAGCAAGCAACTTATGTTCTAAAGTTTGAACTATGTCAATAAAAGAAATGCAGCAAATTTCATTCCCTTTAGAGCCTGCCAGATAGCAATCCATTGGGATTAATGGAACTATTTCTTGAAAACAGGTTTACTGTAGTCACTAATGAAAGGCAGTAAAGGTCAGCAGCGGCCAATATGGGTCAACATCCAATAAAGGTCAATAAGGTCAGCTTCATGTAGCGGATCCTTACTGTGACGTGTTACAGAGTGTACAGACAAATGCCTCGTGTTACGTACCTTTAACTGTACGCCTGGATGACCGACAGACTTGAATGGAGTGTCAAACCAGTAGATTTGTCGCCTCTTCTTCCATACGAGGGCGTAGAAGGAGCTGCTGTCTTGGAGACCAAACACAAAACCGACATAGTCATCGTCCTTATCGTCGTCAACGTAAAATGTCCCCGAGAAATCAACGCCGTCGAAACGAGAGTAGCCTGGGAACGAGAAAGAGATAAACGGTTACGAGATAGAGGAATCAGTTTGTTGTTGGCTTCACGACGTGGCTCGTAGAACTTATTGTATTGTCTAAGCCCACAACTAACAGACCAATTGCAGTCAGACAAGATGTTGTCAATTGAGGGATATACAATATAAGAGTATGACAAAGTGTTTATCATGTCAATTGAAGGAACTATAAGTTAACGAAGTTTCTCCAACCTATAGCCATTCCAGGATCGCTGTTTCGCAGTTGTGTAATCTCGGCACCCTAAAATAGAGAAGACGAAAACTTCAAAATATAATTCATATCGCTTATATAACATAACCAAATCACAGGAAAGACACTGTATTTAACGCTTGTTAGATCCGTGTTACATATGCTTCACAGCAAACAGCACAAGACGTCATGATGACGTGTCATGAACGCTGTTAAGACGTTTGGACGTCGCGTGTACGTCGTAAAGACGTCCTGTATTTACTGGGTGATGATACTGAAATTATCAGCGTAATGATCATCAACATGCTTGCGTTGTTGCGATTGCTGGTGAATGCATGCTCAAGGCATCGTCGCGAAACTTCCACACCCCACAGCGCCAATCTCGCCATGGTGTGTAGCGTAGCCACAAGCCAATCAGAGTTAATCACTTACAGAATGAATGAATTTGATTTCCCTTATTACCAGATATCTATCCTCGTATTCATGTAAAAATCCTCCTTATAATCTCATTAGCATATTTCTTATTTCCGTACTTTGATTGACAGTTGCTTATTGAATGTACTATAAAAGCCTCTACTCATTCAATGTGAACCAGAGAGAGAATAATAAGAAACCAGAATCACACAGTTGTCTTCTCATAACGACTCAAGTTCGTTATTGGTGTCGCATGGCCTTCGCTGATAATTAGTTATCAATCTGTAAAAATGTCGTACGAATAATTAGCGAATCAACAAACTGATGACTTTACCTCGCTCAGAATTTTCCATTGTGGGTCGACCTGAGATTCGCCTTTCGGGTCGAGCAAGATTGTTTGATACTCGGTGAAATTCGTGGCAGCGATGGCAGGATTTTCAGGGCATGCATCGTTGATGTCATTGGTTCCATCACGATCGAAATCACTCTCGCACGCGTCACCACGACCGTTGCCTAGTAAGCAGAAAAAGACAGCCAATAAGAGTCGCTTATTCAACACGAAGAATCACGTGGACATCTAACTTGTTCCCAGGACTTACCATCCTTGTCTACGAGATCCTGATTGGCTGTGATGCGACAATTGTCTTTAGCATCGGGAATTCCGTCATTATCGTCGTCGTCATCGCAACTGTCACCTGGGAAACAAGTCAAAGTACACGATATGAGCATTTAGAAGTAAATCTGTAATAATTCCCATCGCGGCAAATATTACAGCACGAACGATCATAACTTCGAAGCGGAATCCCCCAAAATAAGATAAACGCTTGGTTATAAATCTCTTCCACGTTGTATGAAATATCTTTGTATGATATAATTATTGCCAATCGCATTACGCAATTATTATTTTCTCACAATTATTTTAGAAACTAAACTCGCAACTATTTTCTAACAAACGAAAAAATTGAAGAAATTCAATTGTAGCTGGAATGAAATGTTTGTGTCCTTTTTGACGATATAATTGCTATTATTTAACAGCCTTGCTGATCCTCGAATTCAAGTTCCAGATGTCGAGCATCATGAAATCGAGGAGTCTACCTTGTCCGTCGCCATCTGAGTCGAGTTGCGGGCTGTTAGGAATGTAGGGGCAGTTATCCAAATCATCTTGAATACCATCGCGATCGCTGAGGAGAAGATAATATCGGTTGACCTCAAACATGCGCCAATGGAGTGTCAAGACACTATAGAAACAGACAGACTGACAGCGGAATGTCATCCAGGAGAAACTTACATGTCATTGTTGGTATCGCAGGCGTCTCCAAGGAGATCGCTGTCGGAGTCTTTCTATAGATAACGAAAGAATGAGGACAATTCAAAGATACGGACTAGCAGGAATAGATTTACTCCTAGAGAAGGCGTGGCATAACTGTCAAAGCCTCCAATGCTGAGTCATCTGGGGACTGCTCGTCGCGTACCTGCGATGGATTGTACATTTTTGGACAATTGTCACAATCATCTCCGATGCTGTCGCCATCTTGATCGTCTTGCAATGGGTTCGAGGTCCTCGGACAGTTGTCAACGCGATCCATGATGCCTGCAAACACAAAACGGAAGCATTGCCATTATCGTTATTTATTGTGGAACACAATAAGCCATTGGCCTTTCTTCATGGGGCACATACATCGTAAAACAATTCAAAGTTACATAATGCATAGCCGGGTATGTTAACAGCAACATACTTTGCTAGAATAAAAAGCTACATCACCTTAGAGCAAGCACAGACCCTGGCTCTGGATAAAGGACGATGGAAGAACATAATTAACGCAACTATAATGCAAAGCCGATCGCTTTGGCATGATTATGCAGATGAAAAACGCAATCTAACTATTGAAACGTCCCTCCTCTACACGTTTACACACCATCGTTGTGTCAGCGTACTTACCGTCCGAGTCAACGTCCTTTGAACAGACATCACCGACGCCATCCTTATCGGTGTCTAATTGCAATTCATTAGCTGCGAATGGACAATTATCGCACGCGTTTCCGATGCCATCGCCATCCGTGTCAATTTGAGATGGATTAGGAACAAAGTGGCAATTATCCTGAGAGACAAAATGCAATTGGATCGTTAAAAACTCCAATGTTCGAGCTCAGATTGTTTCAAAAATACCGAGCAAACAACACACTCGTAAAACTAGCGTCAAATTGCGACAAAAAAAAATTGGCGAACATAATGCATACGCGTGAATACAATGCAGACGTCTTACGTTTTTGTCGACGATCAAGTCGTTATCATCGTCGTCATCGCAAGCGTCGCCGATCACGTCGCCGTCGGAGTCCTCTTGGCCGCTGTTTGGAAACGACGGGCAATTATCCTGAAAGAAGATCACAGAAAATCGTTACAATTACGCACACAGCTTTCACAATGATCCCAATGCATAAGAAAAGCTCTAACTGACAACATTCATTTTTGAAGTTATCCGAGCTTCCCGTTAAAAGTCTTGTAACAAGACCGGGAGAGAAAAGACAGTACTACAGTCAAACTTGTATTAGCGGTCACCTCTATAGAGCAGCCACTTGTGCACAAAGAACACTCTTCATATTCCCAAAATGATACTTTCTCTAGAACTCAACCTGAACAGAAAGGCCACCTGTCTATAAAGGTCATTTTCCTCATGTCCTGAAGGTGACCGTTATAGACAGAGATCACTGTATTTGGCTCACTTAATACAACCAACGACTCGTCCGAGCTTCGCGGGGTGACTACCGATTATACGAACCTTTTTGCATTTCTTCTCGTCAGTGGGGCATTGGAGGTCTTCGTCGGGGAAGCCATCGAGGTCAGAATCCAATCCACATTTGAAACCGTCCCCAGCAAATCCAGTCAAGCACTGAAAATATACAAGAAGTGTAACAATCCGGTGGGATCACTATCTAATGCGAACTGCGCTTTGAACTGCTGAAACAGTGGAAATTATCCTACAAATAGTTGTCGTCACCATCAAAAGGGGAGTATCTATTGTTCCTTATGTATTGTGCATCATTTATCTGCATTTAAATTGATCTCTGTAAACATAAATGTCGCAATCTAAAGCATTTATTGAGCTGTGACGTACCTTGCATTCAAAAAGGTCTCCTGAGTCGACGTCCTTACATTCTGCGTCAGGATGACAAGGCGAAGAGGCGCAAGGGCTTGTGAAATTCCCAGACGCAGGACCCTCGCCAGATTTGCAGGTTGCACAACGGTCAAACCATTGTGTCAGATACGAAGATTGTCTGACCTAGAGAAACAAACACGAAATACGGTCACTGAAAAACAATCTGATTTACGTCTTTCAAAGTAAAAAATCATCCTTCAAAGAATTCAGTCGAATTTGTCTTAGTGGCCAAAATGACGTCTTCAGTTTGTCGATTTGAAGTTGAAACAGTACGATATAGCTAAGAAAGCCCTCTTCATTGGTCACTTTTGCGGTCATTCAAGTCAGGTCCGGCTGTCATTGTGGCTATTGTCCGGCTTGTCTAGAATTGCAGTTGTTGTATAACTTTACATCAATAAAGCATTAATGACAGGCGAATATAGGTAAGAGATCTTACACTTACATACAACCTAGAATAAGTTACAGTGTGTTTGCTAAGGTTTACCTTTTCTAACGGACTTTTGAAACTACCAAGCGAAGTAGCAGCTGCACAATTTCACAAACTGTTCCAAAGCGGAATGACATGGTTACAAGACCAAACATCGAAGAATTTGCAGTTGAAAGGAATGTCTACTTAAAAGATACTTTGATTTGCCAATAACAATACAGTCAGACATGCTGTATTGACTGTTGATTGCATTAACCAACCTGGTTCGCCACTTCAAATTGCACGCTCTTGACCATTTGACTGATGTCCTTCAGTTCTTGAATCAATGCCATGTTCGGATCGGCATGTGCCCTGACCCCTGATAGAACAAGCGATCGCATAGTTAGACCAATACACGTTCACAACCCACAAGATCGAACAAATACTGTTTGCTTAGTTTCCATAGCAACAATGGACTCACTTGATACTTTTGTTCCAACCGCATTGCATCTTCGTTCGCTGACGTACCACGTGATCTTTCGATGGAATACGAATCTGACATCTTGCAATGCACCCTGTAGGAGAAATGGACAACAAGAATGCATTGCGCTCCTTGTAGATCGAAAAATGCATAAGAGAGTCTATAGAACATCAGTATTTTACACGTGTTCATTTTAAAAACGAGGCTCCTTTACAGTGGAGGCTACGATATTCAATGCCAGGCTTAGTTGTTGAAGAAGAAAGCAATGCAGTGCGAGGCATATTGCAGGCTGATGCCTTCCCACTGGCGTCAATTACATGTAAGAAGTTTTCGAGAGTAAATTCCGCGTGTGGCAACATGTATTATGTTTCATCGCAATTGCAAATACATTATGTGAAACCTCAACGCTACTATCAATGCGGTAAAGGGGATTGCTCCTTATAAACATCTCCTACAGTTAAACCTGTATTAGCGGTCACCTCTATAGAGCAGCCACCTGTGCCTAAAGACCACTCTTCATAATCCCAAAATGACACTTTCTATAGACATCAACAAGGACAAAAAGTTCCCTGTCTATAAAGGTCATTTTCCTCAGGTCCCAAATGTGACCGTTATAGATAGGTTTCACTGTACTATCACATGGTTCATGTATGACGCAGCTTACCATGAACTTGAAGTTGTCTCTGCCGATAAGAGTTCGCATTTGTCCAAGACGAAGCTCCAGTTGCGTAGGAGCCTCAGTCAGCAATTTGAATATTGGGATCAACAACTGCCTCGTTTCCATGAACTTGCAGTCCACGTATAATGTAATCATCGGTTTGTTGCTTTGGAACTTTTCAACTTGTAGTACGATATTGTGCCATTTTTCTTGGCGGAGAGGAAGCTTCCTAAACACGATGTTCTTTCTAGTTTTACCGCTCTGAACTTTGACGCCGAGTTTCTTTTCCTTGAAGTCAACCCATGCGACAACCTTGAAAGGCACATCTGTCCTTTCGAAGGCAAGCAGAGCACTTGGTGACGCCTTGTCGTGGCGAACACGCGCAGTAAAAATGAAGTCGTCGTGTTTTGAGAAATGGTGCGCTATTTCTTTGGTGACTGCAGGCGACGCCAGCATCTCCTTGCTGTACACGAAGAACTGAAAGGCCTGGTAACGACCTTCCATTGCATCGATGCCAGCAACCGATTCGTCAACTTGCAAAGATGACAGCAAGTCAATATCTACGAAACCAGGACAGTAGACCGTTACAGTATTTCAAATCTTGAATCATATAAAATTAGATTACTGTAAAACAATTGTATAATTGAGGGAAGTGCACACACGAATAATAAAACATAACAAAATATAATGAAATAAAATATACAATAAAATAAAATAAAATATATGTATACACGAATGATAAAATCCTGTGCGATATTTGGACTTATTTCCCAGACTCTATGTCCCTGTTGACGCTTATAGACGTTAGCCTCGTACAGTATAACTGGACAGCCTCGGAACGATAATTGCACTCCTATGATGCAGATTGTGAGCTGGCATCATCATTGTCTTCATTTATTCTGACATCCGGTAACTTAATTGCAGCTTTCTTTCACGGAGAAGATATATGATACATGATACGAAAAAAGATAAGATGACTAACATCGACAAGTTTATTAATCCTCTAATCTAACGGACGACCAATGCAACAGCTTGAAAAAGCCTGGCCGCGGAGTGTGTCGGAATTTACCATCCCAGCAAATGGAACATCAATTACAAATTGAAATAATCTAATTAGCTCTAAAAGATATTCCGACCCTATACCAAACAGTAAGTAGTTTATCCTCAAAATTAAAAATTAGGAGAAATTTCAAAGGACGATCTACAGTATATTAGGTCAAAACTTGACTTTTATTTCTCAGCAGATGAAAGCCAGTCGCAACTCCCGCTTGCATTTGACCAAATTCAGTCTCAATACATCTCAAACTGTAGGAGGTTTGACCTCTGCCGTGGATGTTATGTCAACAAAAGAAATGTTATTGTTTGAAGAGCTATCATCCGTACTTATTTCTATAATTGTCAATCTTCACTATTGTTCATTGCTGTCAAAGTTATCCATTTCAACTCAAATCGAACATCGCCTGAAACATGTATTGGGTCTAAGTTTGATCAACTGAAAGCGCTGGACCGGTAGCAAAGCAATATCTCGCACGACTATACCCCCAAGCGTGACAAGCCCGCTAGCGTTTTATCTTACCGTAGGCGATAGTTTTCGAGACAAGAACCAGTAGGACTATCGCTAGGCTGACTCTCCCGCCACGCGATTCCAGCTGACGACTTGTCATCTTGGTGCGACCTAAGCCAGTAAACAAATAAACAACAAAATACTTGATTAGGAAAACAAAAAGCTAGTCATTGAATGCTATAACAATTATCTAAATTAATCTATAGTAATTATTTACAGTAAAATTTCAGCCGGCGTTCATTGTACTGTGAGTTTTGACTGACTGGATGTGGGCCCATAAAGGTTATCCCGTACTGTGTGACCCCAGTCAGGGGAAATCCATCGAAATCTGCTGGTGGCAAAGCTGAAGCTGAAACTGAGGGTGGCCTACAAGATCATATCAAACGTTGCAAATATCTCCTTATTTCTTTGTGTTATGCGATTCTCGATTTTTAGGAATTTACGCCCGAACTGATGTCGGCAATAACCTGTCGACAGACACTCGTGTAATCCTGTTTTGCAAACCACTGGCAGATCAAGGTTCAAAAGAACACCGGGAAAACAACAAAGCAATGTCATCGCGTCTTCTGTTGAGGTTCTAGAACGAAGTGCATCCTGAACACCAATAGTCTAATAATAAATGAATTAATCTGATACAGAAGAAGAGTTTCATCCAACGATTGTTGAGCAAGACTGCTTACGAATGGACTCCAAAGCTCACACTAGAAACATCTGTGGTTCGCCAAAGGGTCAACATTTCAATTCATCAATTAAACATCAATTATGTTACAATATGTACATTAGGTTTGCGCTCAGAGATACATCTGGTGAAAAGTATACCACTTCAAAAAACAAATACCGATATAAAGTGACAAATAGCCGATTTGCAACTCATCGAGAGCAATCTGTGTACCTTCGTTGAGCGGAATCCAAACGGCTGTTGAGTTAGTCGAGTCGAAGCTTCTACATGAACAACAACAAATAAAAAACTAGATGTTGTTTGTGATGTTTGTTGCCTCTGGCTTGATGCTCTTCTGGCGTGCCCGTCTCAAAGAAAGTTGTCGCAGTGCACAATCGGGGCCAGCAACGGACTCCCGGCTCAACAGACCCTCGGCAAGTGTCATCACCTCCGTCGGGAAAACGATATGCGATATCGCAGACGCAGCGGACGCCTTGTCAAAACGCACCAGGTAGCGCTTCCAACTACGAAAAACATCACCACCGCCAGATGGCGCGCTGCAAAAATGCGTGACACAAAACCATTTATAGTCAACCATTTAGCCCACAAACTCACAAGAAACCTTCTGCTTATTAGCGCCTAATTTAGATCTTCATCTCATACAGTAACAAGGATTGAAAAAAATTTAACTGCTTCTTCCGAAACTTTGCCTCAAAAATTAACACAAAGAACTCTGCCTGTTGTAATTGTTTTTTATACGATTTGTTATTAATTTTAAACAGTAAATTTTAGCGCATAATTTCATATTTTAATGCAACTTTTTATTGGTTGGGTCGGTTCTCTCCAATTCGGTTGGAGTTAACACTTTGAGGAATAAATTTGAAATTAAATGTTAATGCATTCTATTCTCAATCCAACAAACGTATTGTGATATTAAATCGAAACACGTACGATGAAGAAGTTGTAGCAATCATCAAGGAAACGGATGTCTTCGGAGGTCTTGAACGAACAGAAGCAGGCGCGGTCAACTCAGCGCACAGTACAAGTCACGCGAGACCTCCGATCGTGCAACGCGGGCAGAATCGCCATGGAACAAAAGCTTTTCCGGTCGCATTACCCAGCGAACAGGGCCGCTCTGGCCACGATGCGGGTCTTTCGTGCAGAGTTGCTTTCCGTGAGGCATCTGACAACGGGATATTATCAATCCGCGCTTCTAGTATCGTGACGTCAATTAAAATCCGGGGGAAATTTACGAAAGAACGTGTATATTTTGACATGCAAACAAAAAATAAATAAAGTTATTTAACGTCGCCCAGAAAGTACCGGCTGTTGTGAAGAGAGTGCTATTTTTCTCAAAAACCCGACAAACTTGATGCGTCGACACCTTATAGACGTAATTGATTTCCGAATTACGCATGTCTCCAACACGCTGATTGCATGTCGCTTGTGAGTTGATCAGATTCATCCATATTTGGTGTTCAATCAGGGTTGAGCTCAGGGGCAATCTGAAACGCACACTCCCTTTTTGCACAATTCGAAGTTGCATCAAAATGCACCTTGCTCAAAATAAATAAATTGAAAGGTTCTTGTGCAAGGTAGCAGAATGGTGATACTGCTTATACGCTAATTATAATACCCGGCACTAATTCGTACTTTTCATGACACGGCAAAGGGATCGCCACGTCACCCACGTGTTTCAGTATTGTTGTACCAGAAGGACGTCAGACTACGCAGGATTCTTCCTCGATTTACTCTTGCTTTCTTCCTGTCCTTGCAAGCAACAGAAAGAATGAGCTGATTCTTCAGACTTCAAATGTACTCTTCTGTGGTGCCAGATGGCTCTATGGCGTAATATGTGTCAGCCAAACCATATAAAGAGGCGGGTTTAGTGGACAACGAATTTTTTTTCACCTCTTTCAACTTTTAATAGATTGATGTCAGATATGCATTAAAATTGATTTATAGCCTCGTTCTCTGTTGAAATAAAATGATTTGGCGTTCTCAATAGTGATTTTGTCTATCTTGAGAAGCTAATGAAGGCATCGCATCATGATTTATACTTGCAACAGTGCAGATGTTCTCAGTTTACAAATCGGATACTCAGAGCGTGACAATCACTGAGAGGACTGAGAGGCCAGAATCAAACATACAAAACTTGCTTAAGAGCTTTATTACGTCATCATCTTGCTTCTCACC
>OFHS01000195.1:23587-54101 GCA_900245855.1 Calvadosia cruxmelitensis
AGCAATGACCCTGCTGGATGTGGGTTCTAATGGTTAGGGCGGTGTCAGCCGTTAGTCGACATCGGGTTGAGGTGAACTTCAAAGCAGCAACCTGGCTTCTTGCAGCTTCGTTAGATGAGCCAGACAATGGAAAGGATCGGCCACATGATCTTGAGGGCTCTTACCACGAGGATTCAATGATATTTGTCATTTGAACGTCTCAGTGGGAAAATCATTACGCATCTTCCTAATCAGTGATTGCCCCACCACACTTGATATAATTATAGTACATAAACAATTCACATATCTATAGAGAAGTGCACTATCACCTCAGTAAGGTGAATAAATTTACTAGCCCATGGTCTGGGTCCTATTTTCATCTAATTTATGAAGTGAAATCTATGTACAATAATCATGAGTTCTTATATCCTTAAATGTAAGGGTTCAAACATCCTGTTTTTTGGAGACAGACTGCGCACAGACGAGGCTGACAAAGATGAAGATGTTGATTACGTAGATTTTGTTTGTATCATCGTAACCTAGTAACTTGGTGGGTAGATAATTGAGTAGTTAAAGTATTGATTTCTGTTTTGATTTATTCACGTACACGGATAGTTGTTTTCCTACGCATTAGTAAACATTCTTTATGGTTCTACTCAGAAATATTAGCTATATACTGAATGTAATTGCTGTATTTGTCTGCTTTAGTTTCGATTACGTACTCGTAATTAATTTCCTATTTTTAGTAGTTTTTAGAATGTATATAAATAAGCTGATTTGTAAATTGAAATGTTATGTGTAAAAGAGTGCGATAGCAAAAACCCAAGAAGTTGTATGTTGCTGTTGTCTCTTGGTGCCGACGATTCGCTGTGGTTTGTCCCGTCGTCGTCTCTTCGACAAGTGTTGTCAAGGGAACCGGATTCGCTGAATGCCGGTGTACACAACTCGTTGGTTGGTGAGTTCCATGAACTTGCTATTGCAAGTTTTAATTGTGGGGGTTTCTATTCAGTAATCTCAAAGTACAGTCCTCTCAGTTGTCGTCTCCTACACTGTTAGTGATGCTTCAAAATAATCACATAACTTTTAAAAAGACGCGTGTTTCCACATTACAGCCAGATGACAGCCGGATACTTCGTGCGCAGTTCCTACAAATACAGCGTGTCCATACGACATACCATGGACATACCTGTGTCTTTCAAGACGTCGGAGACACTCCATGTGTTTGCTTGGGGTATAAGTGGAATGCCTTAGCACAAAGTGCCGCATAAGCAGGCTTACAAGTTCCTTCATTGATATCTGTTAATGATTATACAAATAAAGGAAGCAAGATGCAAATTGAATAACTCAGCCTGAAGCGATAATAGGATCATGAATGCCGAATGCACCTGTAGCGGCCGATCCTCAAAGACACAGTTTATGCATAGAATAGTTCGTTTCCCGTACTGCGCCTAGAGTATATATGATCACAGACAAGCAATGCGAATAACAGTCACAAGAAAGGGAGCTAACGGGACGCAGAGGATGCTATAAACTTATAATAAAGCAATGATATATTGTTGTTGAAAAGAGGTAGCAGTCCGTCGTATTCGAGGCTTAATTCCAAGATTACCCTGAAGCCTCGAATGGTAGATCTCGAAGCCTCGCATGGGCATCCAAGCGGGATAGTGAGGCTACTAACAGTCACTCTGCATCAGAAGATGTCCAAATCATGCCGAAGGATCTGATCATCAGTTCTTATAGCATACGGAACAAACAACATGGAGCAACAGCAAGGTTAAATAGCTTTCTGCCACAGCAAAACACAGCGCTCAGTACAAGAAGAAGTAACGTCCCGCTTGCGATTTAAACGTTTTTCTCATAACTGCCAACAGCACTTTCGTGATCGTTGCCATGACACCGAAGACAAGCAGGACCACTATGAAGATGCCGTTCGGCGTCCCCCCGATGCGTTTCTTGTAGAGTATGGCGCTCATTATCCAGATCAGTATTAACCAGGGGGAGAAGGTCGCTCTCAGTCGTCGCACAAATATAAAATTCTCCAAGATGAAGAAGATCGTGATTCCCAATGCAAACATTCCCAAACCAGAGAGAGAAGCATTTACCACGAGCACTTTGAATTGTTTTATAAGCAGAATGGTGAGATTCAAACAGAGGAGGTAGCCGAGCCAAACGGCGTAAGCCGCAATGCCATTTCGCACGAAGAGTTCCAGGAAGAATGTCTCCAAAGCAGATTGGCGTTGAATGTGCAGATATTTAGGGTCGGCCTTGGTGTTAGACCTATATGATAAAATCCAAGCTAGCAGAAGGCCGGCAAATGCCAGAAGGATGAGAATGAAGGACAACACTAGACTGCTTCTACTCCACACGACGAGCCAGCCAATGTTCAGACTGCAGCACCAGACAAAGGCAAAGTAGACACCAGGAGATAGAATAGTGGTAGTGTTGGCAAATGACGAAATGGCCTCGTAAATCAACCAGGCACCCTGCCAGACAAACACCAAAGTCCAAATCGAAAACGTTGCCTTTGGAGGCATAATCTTCAACTTGTGCCGGAGGAAGACAGTGATGCTGTTCTTTGCTTTGAATACATTCTTGAAGAATTCGCTTTTAGACGATCTCTTGCTGGTGTTGATGCCATAGAATACGATAAGAGTAATCAAGAAAGATATCGTCAGGAAAACGAGCAGTTTGTTACCACAAGATCTGCTCAGCGCCATCTTGTGTATGGAAGAGCGCAAATGTCGCTTCTCAGAGACTCAGGGTAAATCAATAAACGACTTCTGACTTCCTTCGATGAGAGGAACGGCAAACTGAAAAAGCAAACGATTTGACACATTTGAGCAAACATAGAAAGCAGCTGTGCTCTGGTTCATTCACACATAATTACCATCCTCGATTGCATACCTGGTCAAACAAAACAGCCTCGCAAAACCAGAATGCCTGAACCTGGAATCAATGTCCATGGTCAAAAGTCAATACTGCATTACTACTTACAAACGCGACGCAATTCAAAAGTAAATTATATTCAACGCGACGCGTTCATCTCCAATTTCTTTCGATGTGTACGCAAGCACTGTTTGCAAGGAAGCAATATTTTTCTGGAAGGACGTGTGCTGTCTTGTATTTTGACCATAAAAAACGATATAAATATTGCGAACTCACGAATACAAACATTGAAATACATTTAGTTCGGTGCTGTTTCTCGATCGTCTTCAGCGTCCTCTAATCAATAGAGTCGCCCATATCGTCAGTATTTTAATATCCAAATAGTCGGCATTCGTGGCCTTGCTTATTGACATAATATTACTCGATAAATCTGTTTTGAAGATTGATGCTGCTTTTCTATTGTCTGGCAAGTGACACTCAGATTTACGTCCTGTGGAGACGCGTGGGAGAATGTTGTGCAGGCGACAAAGACTTCTACTAAGTGTCATCTTAAGACATGTACATCCAGATTTCTCTATAAATGACAAAACCATTGATGTCAGAATGTTCTTATTTCAATTGAACATCCGAAAACATAATTTACAATAAATAAATGAAAATTGATATTTTATATGATAAAACTTGTCTAGAATTACCTACAAATTACTCAATAAAATTATCTGAACGTGAAGCAAAAAGTTACTTATAATTAATATTAATTACTACTGTAAAAGTCCTATTTACAAATTAAAACTGTCTTCCAGCTGGTCCACGCAGGGTAGTGTTCCCAGAACACTGATTTCCCCTTTGGATCGTGATGTCATGCCTTTATTCACAGTTTGCCGCTGCTTTCATTGTCTTTCTTCGTCTCGAATGAGTCCTGTGCAACAAGCGGGGAAGAAGACTAGATGCGCTCACGAAAAAGTGATATACAAATTTTCGACTTCTAAACAAAAACAACTTTGTGCAATAGATCAGGATTGAAAACTGAAATGAGTTTTCAGACAGATGAAAACAATTCATGAAGAACCCGCTTTATACTCACTTTTTCAACACAATGTTCTACCAATTTTATGAACATTCGAGCTGAAATAAATGAATGGCTAATTAGTCTGTGCCAATTAAGTAACAATCATTACTCAGGAACTTGACTAGGTCATTAGTCTATTGGTAGCTCATTAGCAAAATGATAAATAATAATACACAATTTATAGAGAGCAAAAACTATAAATATTCTGAAGTGCTGACAAGCCTGACATGCAAGGTGGCGCAAACATTACCACCTTTTAAAACTAAACAATAACAGAGCTTAATGAGAATTAAAATTGAATTATATTTCAGATACTTTAGGTTTTAAATTTTCTGCTCAATGAAAAAAGTTACTGTGACTTTAATGGATTTTCAGAACAAACTCACACCCACATATACTTGCTGATATGTTTTCAATTTGAATTAATTATTACACTGAAATAATTAGTTGCTAAATTAGTCAACAGACAATCAATTTTGGTTCTTATTTGAGCTTTCTTGGATCTCGCAGACTTATAATGCTAGAATTTGATTGCTTCTTATTGTTAAATGATAAATGGATTACTCCACTCAGCAGGATGCTTGATTGTGACTTGAGATATCTGTAATTTCTGGGTGAAATTAATAGATTATTCAAGTCACATTTTACGACGTTTGCCTATTCTATTGTTTCCTTATTTCTAATTATACCACTCTATATCGCATGGTGAATCTTTTTAAAGAAGAGAGCTGTTCATTGGCCAATCCAAAAAGAGATGTAACAGACTGCAAATTGGCTGACTTTGGATTCAATTTATCGCAGTGGTTTTGTTAAGTAATGGGGGTTCATAAACTCCACTCAATCACTTCTTTTGAGATGACGGAATCTCAAGCTGCTAGGTGAGATCATCGCGAACACACCTTTCGAGAAAACATCTATCAATCAGTGCAGTGAACAACATCCCGTCCTCCTGTGTCCGTACATTCTTGTGAAACCTAAAGACTAAACAACTAAACTACAGCAGTATAAGTAAGTCTTGAAAGCCAATTCTACTGATATATTATCCAAACTAATTGCTCACAAGATTAGAAGAGACACTAGCAATGTACAGCATTGAGTTCAATCATGTATTGTACAGCTACAGGTGTATCAAGGCTGAATAGATGGGAAATTAGAAGGAAAAAACTGTTTACGGTGGAGACCTACGCTGTGCAATTGACTTTATAAGCTCAACAACTTATAAAATATGTCACTCAATCGAATTTAATGCCTCTTTAGAGCGCAAATTTTAATATCTACCAGTCTGCAGTCTGTGTTTGTTGCGCGGAGAATATAATTTCGACTTTGAGATGCGCGGATAAGACTCGTACAAATGCTGCTTCAAATAATTGAAGGTGCACTAAAATTAGTCAAAATAAGGACTTGCGCGGATCTGTTGTGGAGTTTGCGCGGGAAAGAAATTCTCCGCGCACAGCATAAAATGCAGTCTGGAATATTTAGCCTCACAAAATTGTTTATTTTTCACATCCCAGTCACACAGTTTTGAACAAGGTTCTGAAGGAAATATTGCCCTCTACCGTGTAAAAAGCAGTATTTCTAATCTGTCATAGCCAGCGGCTTTGAATAGTAAGTACAATTGTACTTGATAATGTTACATTTATCGTACGAGTCTAAGCTAGCTCGCCTTAGCTCTTTGCCAATTCCTGTTCCAAGTCATCAAATTCATGTTCAAATGCAGTTCGCTTGGAAATCTTTTCTAGCTGATCTGCAGCATATTCTTTTATTTCACCAGTATCTTTCTTGTTTTCTAGCTCTTTAATTTGCTTCAATTTCTTTCTAAGAACTTTCATACGCTTCGTTTTTTCTACGCGATCTCCAGTATCGGTTGATTTCTCCGCAAGCTTTCCTTCTATGGATGGCTTCGCACTGTCGCAATTGATGCTCATTTCAGACACACTTTTGGAAATATCTTTCGTCGATTCATCTGTTTTATCTTCTGTGCTTTTCTCTTTTCTCTTCTGCTTCTTTCTTTCATTCTTTTTCTGATTTTTAGTTGGTGTTGGTTTATCATTAACGTCGCCTTCGTGCATCCCTGGAGGAAGTTTAGGTGCACCTTTGACGAACTTCGTCCCTTTTGACTCAAACTTGGGAGCTTCATCTGGTGGTATATATCCTTCTTTGACTCTTCTTTCCTTCCTCCAAGACCCATCTGGTCTCCTTGTTGCGTTCACAACGTACGGTTGGTCCGCCATGTTTGATAAACTACTTCACCTCGTAATCAAATGTCTTCGCCCGTGAGATCGTGGCGGTGGAGGTCATCTTTGACAGAAGTCAGAAACATGGCTGCAAGAGGGATACCAGGTTTGGCTAGAAGATGTTTGCAGACAGTCAACGTACGAGCGCCGCTGATAATCTTCCCCGAACGAACTCATATCGTGCCTAAATGTGAGTGCACTTTGTCTAACTTGCGTTAAAATACTACGTACGACGTGTCTTATCGCGTCAGCCGTCAGAAAGTCATGTTCAAATACAGTTCGGTGCGAGCGAGAGATGAGTCTGAGTCTCCGGACTCCGGTCTCCCAGACTCTAAGACTCCAAACAATTAATCAACTAGTTGTTGTTGCTTGAACGATGCTGTTCCTTACGCATACTACTGAAACCACGACATCATAAATCATAGCAACCTGAACATTCTCCATAAGTTCTCCTTTTGTAACCAAACTGACGATAACCGCCACAAAGTAATCACGGCGGTCTACAACTCTCCACATTCAACATGCCATACAAGAGCTCGTACATCCGCTCATGTTCTCTCAACATGTGCCGAACGTAGCTCATTCTTCGATTCTTTTAAACACATCCTATCTAGATGGGTTCATATCTCGGAGGTCATGAGCAGAGCTAGAAAGCCTAGAATCACGTGTTTGAGGAGGCAGCCCACCACAATCTCTTTTGAGCCATTTTCTTTGATTGGATTCTTCTGACCGAATTTTGTAATTGTTTGCATTTAGATACTCCTTTGGAGAATGTTGAATCTGCATATCAAAGTCTCAAGGAGCAGCTGAAAATGCATGACATTGGCTCACAGACTACGACGCATTTGGAACCATCACCCAAAGCCTCACCGACTATCACTAAACATGGCACCATGGTCTATGAAGTAGACATATTGCCTGATAAATACCGACCTGCCCTTATATCCCAGGAAGAAATGGATTGCATTGAGGTGTGTACGTGTGTATTGGCTGGGACATGTTTGCTCAATGCTACACAATGACGTACTGTCATCAACGTTTTGTTGCATTTGTGACATAATTATGTTACAGTCAAACCTGTAACGGCCACCTCTGTAGAACAGCCACCTGTGTATAAGGGCCACCTTTCATAACCCTAAAATGACGCATTCTATAGAAATCAACCTGGACAGAAAGGCCACATGTCTATAACGGTCATTTTTCTCGGATCCCTAATGTAACCAAATGTTATAGACAGGTTTCACTAAAAAGACTTTGGACTAGTTCTGCACTAATCGATCAAGTTGTTTGATCGATCAGTTATCGGACCGGTTTTGATTTAATTCAATTTAAATTTTGAGTTTGGTATATTTCTGCTTGACTTGTCTCGTCGATATTCTTCTCTACTTCCCTTATACTTCTCTTGAGATATTCAAAAGTGTCATCCACATCTTTTGATGTTCATTTGTTATTTGAATAATGCTGTTGATCTAAGTTTTATAAAATATTTAAATATTTGTCTAGAGCTGCATAGTATTGTAATTGTATTTCCCTTAATATCAGTATGTAAGCATTTTAATGTGAGTGTTTGAATCAATATAATTATCCTTAATTGCATAAACCAAATTTTTTTAATTAAATGCTGGCTACATAAGGTCAAATTCGAGGTACAGTGAAGCCTGTCCATGACGGTCATAAAGACCTGAGGAAAATGACTTTTATAGACAGGTGGCCTTTCTGTCCAGGTTAATTTCTATAGAAACTGTCATTTTTGGGTTATCAAGAATGTCTTTTATGCACAGGTGGCTGCTCTATAGAGGTGGCTGCTAATACAAGTTTGACTGTATGGCATGTAGCATCTTTCAATCCATGTAGTCATTGTCAGTCTCAATATATGCTCATTATATCTATAATTATATCATCTTCCAAGCATTGCCTTCGCCCTTTATATAGTTTGTGTCTTGTAACTGGGTCGGACTGTCTGTGC
This sequence comes from Calvadosia cruxmelitensis, assembly GCA_900245855.1. NCBI lineage: Eukaryota > Metazoa > Cnidaria > Staurozoa > Stauromedusae > Kishinouyeidae > Calvadosia > Calvadosia cruxmelitensis. The sequence goes on from OFHS01000195.1 coordinate 31,722, forward strand.
GATCTAGCAGTTGGTACGTGTGGCTGCCAATCAGACATCCTGAATTAGACTCCCGGCCCAGCCGATAGGTATACATAATTATAATTATTTCAATATTCATGGCAGACAAGCCATTGGCTTATTGGGCTACCCTCGTTAAACGAAGTGACATTTACAGTTACACATTTGCATTTTGCGTAGATTGTGTTGCAATATAGTTCTTATTTTATGTTTTTTGATGTCTTTTTGTTTATTTGTAGAGGGGTGGCTATGATCATTAGAAATGCGAAGAGGAGATGGAATGTGATTCAAATCTCCAATGTTTGTTTAATTATACTTGTTGTACAGAGTGTATCTTATAAATATAATTTCATCAAAATTACAGGGGACTGGTGATTGATTGAATTATTATACAATGTAACCCCGTTAATATCACCTCGGTTAATATCATAACCCGCTTAATATCACTTCAGTTTGAGAACCAAGCTCTGTCTGAATTAACTATTTGTACCCGCTTATTATCACGATTTTTGACTGCAAAAACATAACTTGATATTAACGAGGTTTCACTGTATTGTCTTTTGCAAAATGTGTCTGCTTCTTATGCCCCGAAGTATGCTTTCTAATGAGCCACAATTGATAAAAGGGAGCGATCTCAAATCAACTAATGGAAACACCCAAGTGCAATCCAGATAATTACATGCAAAACCATTTATGGGCAAAACGTTTTGTACTAAAACACTTGGAGTATGATGTATGCGGTATGCACTGCAGCAGGAAAGATTGAATGCGCTCCGATGACCCCATCCAGTCCCGGCTAACAGCCAGACCACAATGATATGAAACACTTGAATTTTGATTATCTGCCAGTTAATTTATTTTGTCAGTTTCATGGCTATCTTGAGTTCCTCCACTGGGAGACACGGACAAAGCAAAGAAATAAGTCAGCTTGCATTACATTTCAGTGTTCCTTCACGCGTTATATGAAAAATGAAAGGCACCACATCCTTTCTTTAAATTCACGTTCAAGATCTTCTTAACTTAACTGATGTTCTATTACAGTAGGTACTGATGGTTCTTAACGTGCAGAGCACACGGGAGCACATGACTTCCAGGCAATGAATCACGATAGAACAACTTGACCTTATAAATGTAATAACATACTATTGTGTTGCTTCACAATTGAGCAGACACGATTAAAATGCTCACAGATGGAGCAACAACGATAAAAATATACAGGAGATAACTCGATGTGCAATGCATGCACCTTGCAAAGACGAAAGACAATGCGAGTGGTGATCACACAACCTTATATCTTCCTTTATTCTGAGGGCGATACGTTGAAGACTCGACCCTAATCAGTTCTTCTTTTAAGACGCGTTTGATTTCGGCCTGGGCAATTTGAATACTACGTTCAGACAACGCCTCCAGGTATAGATGTAACTTTTTATCGCCCTCTGGAGGGGCCTTTCCTGGCTGCACGTAGACACCGCGCACAGTAATACCCACTTCGGAGAGTTCTTGTACTGATGAGATTGCATCTTTCGACGTGATCTTCCACCTTGCTTGCTGTGGGAAGTCATTGATGTCGATCTCCGCTTCGTAGCGTTCTGCTTTCTCTTTTTCTTCCTCTTTCTCCTCCTTCTCTGGTTCGGGTGCTTTGTAGTTGATCTTAGCGTGCACTTTGTCAGCTAGTTGTTTAGCAAGACCAATGCCAGAGACCCTCTCCAAGGCGCCACCTTTCATGATCTGACTCGTTGCCTGCTGCGTCTTGTCAGTGGACATCGCTTGCGTCATCTTCATGTTGATCATGGCTGCAATGCTCGACGCCTTGTCTAGCTTGTCTTTGGCAACTGTTGCCACTGGCGTGGTAACGACAGGTGCAGTTGTGACAACGGTGGCATTAGCTTGACTTGTCTTGGGCTGAGACTTCTTTGGCTTTGCACTGAATGCCTTCTCAAGATCCTGCTCAATCTTGTCCATGGCATTCTCAGCTGCTTCGGCTTCGTCGTCAGAATCCTGCAACCCAAGCGACCATTTCTGCATCTTCCTCATCTCACTGGCATTTGCTTTCTCTTCGGCATCAAACTTGAATCCTTTCCCTGAAAAACCACTGTTGCTTTTTAATTCTTTCCCTTGCGCCTTCAATTCCTGCTTGTAATGCTTCACGAAAGCAGTTAAGTCATCGGGTAAAAGCGTCTTGGATTGCTCGAATGCTTTTGCAACATCTACGGCAAAGCGGCCTTGTTCCGGCGTAATGAATGTGTAGGCAGTGCCCTTGTTACCAGCCCTCCCGGTCCGTCCAGCACGATGAACGTAGTCTTCGTAATGATTTGGGCAATCATAGTTGATAACCAGAATCAAATTCTTGACGTCTAATCCGCGAGCAGCAACTGATGTGGCAACCATAAGTTTCGTGACTCCATTCTTGAAGTCAGCAATGGTGCTGTCTCTGTCAAACTGATCCATACCGCCGTGGAGAGAGAGGCAAGGGTAGCCTCGTTTTAACAGATCCTTGAATAAAGAATCTGCCGAATCTTGTTTCTCCACAAACACAAGAATGCTGCCTTCCTCTTGGAACAAACCTAGCAGCTCCAACAGCTTCAAGAATTTGTTATCTTCTTCGATGATGACTACATTCTGTGACACATCAGCGCACACTACGCTGCGTCCACCGACCTGAATCTCGATCGGTTTAGTGAGAATCCGCCGTGCCAGTGCTTCCATTTGACGTGGGAACGTGGCAGAGAACATCACACTCTGCCTGTCTGGTCGCACGTTGTCAATAATCTTCATCACCTGTGGTTCAAATCCCATGTCGAACATTCGATCGGCCTCGTCCAATACAAGATATGTGCAGCGACGGCAATTGGTCACACGTCCATTGTTTGCTGTCAACATGTCAATCATTCGTCCTGGCGTGCAGACAATAATCTCTGCACCGCGTTTCAACTCAGCTATCTGTTCACTGATTCCGCTGCCTCCGTATATACATACAGCGGTCAACGCCAGTGACTTGCAGAACTTCCGACACTCCTTGTGGATTTGCAGTGCAAGCTCGCGTGTTGGTGTCATGATGATAGCAATAGGACCATCACCTTGCTCAAGCTCAGGTTGATCAAGAATGTGACGAAACATTGGCAATAAGAACGCCAACGTCTTTCCACTACCTGTTTTTGCTATGCCAATGATGTCCCGGCCTGACATTACTGCAGGAACACCTTGTGCCTGGATCGGTGTTGGTTTCTCATACCCATTCTTCTTCAAGACATCAAGCATTTTCAGATTGACACCTGATTGCGCCCAAGTCTTGACTGGCTTCGGACAGTTCTTGCCACGAACACGGATATTCTCAAGTTGCTCTCTAAAGGCAGCGACCTCTTCGGCTGACATCCTGTTCAGTTCGGGTACTTCCACGTAAAAGTCCTTCCTAAACGGTTGATAGTAGATCTTAGTGTGATCAGCTGCCATCAGTTCTTTCTTTTTCTTCTGTTGCATCCCAAGCGTCAATGGATCCGCCGGCTCTTTCTTTTGCTCGTCTCCGGATGAGAATTCCATCAAATCTTGATTCTGCTCCATCAATTCCGGTTTAGTCTTGGACTCTTCGGCAACGACCTTCTTGATCACTTTCTTAACAATGGTTGTGGCAGTCTTGCCTTTTGATGTCTCATGACTTGTTCCATAGGTGACCTTCTTCACTTCTTTCTGGACTTCTTTCATGTAAGCTTCCAGCGGGTCAATGTCTGCCTCTTCCTTCTCTGGCTTGTTTGCTTTGGCACTTTCCTCTTCTTCATCATCATCATCTTCAAGACTCCATTTTGGTGCTGTGCTGTTTACAGGCTCTGGTTTTGTCTCCTTCTCTTCTACCTTGCGAGCAGCGCGCCAAGCTTCAATTCGCTCCTTCCTCTTTTTCATCTCGTCTTCAATATTTTCTACATCCTTTATAACTGCTTTATCATCATCATTTGTTTTAGCTGACGATTCTGCCTTTTTGATATCAATTGATTGTGATTCTTTGTTGGAAGTGCTTGGTCTGTCATTTACATCAACCTTCTTCTCGGCTTTCTTGTAACCTTGTCTTATTTCAAACAGTTTCTTTTGTTCACTGCTCTTCTCTCTTTCGTGGTGTTTAGATTCCTGACGCTGTTTCTCGCTGTCTTTGCTCCTTCGTTCATCGCTTTTTGATTTATCGTGTGAGGATGTCTTGCTCTTGTTCTCACTGCTTCTCGTCTTTTCTCTTCCTCGGTCTCTGCTTCGTTCTGGGCTTTCACTCGAGTGACGCGACCTCTTCGATTTTTTTGCTCGACTCGATGAATGCTTAGAATCTTTTCTTCTCGCTGGACTGGGACTCCGTGATGGCGATGTCGAGTAGTTACTTGAACGGGATGATGAACGGCGTCTCTTGTGCTTCTTTCGTGATGGACTTGGACTGCTGACACGACGTTTCTTAGTTGAGCTCTGGCTCTTCTTTCGTCTGTACCTAATGAAAACAAAAATAAAACATTAATCTTCAGGAAAACATACAAAAAAAGTATAAGATCGCTCTCGGAAGCAGAACTGGTGCTGCAAAAATCCAATACATTTTAGGCATATCAGCTTTGCCTTTGGAGGAAACTCAAAGATGTTGCAGGTATCATGCTATAAATTAATTGCTGTGTTGATGGCTGGCAGACCCTACATAACTACGATGAGACACAACATCTGTTCACTTAAAGCCGTGTTAAAGAAAATATAATTCACATAAATTGCCTAATTTGCTCTATGTATTGCTTCAAATTCTTATAATTCTTCAAGTTCTTGTCATGGCTGTGTAGCACAGTCTCGTTTGCACACTCCCTGCTTGATTTAATGATTATAAAAAGCGCGGAAGGTTGTTAGTTTATTCTCACTAGATTGATGAAGGTGCAAAAACATGAACTTGTCTCTTCTCTGAGTGATTAAACAATAGTAATTCAAAGACTACATGGAGGAAACTAGAATTACAATATTCTCTCGAGCATGGTATCTTACTAACATATTCCTATGAAGTGTTAAAGACCATGTACAGTCACACCTGTATTAGCGGCCACCTCTATAGAGCAGCAATCTGTGTATAAAGACCATAAAAAGCGCAATTCACATGAAACTGTGACGCCGCAACACTGGACACCTAGTATGACCCAAAATACAGCCTTTGGAGAACAAAACCGGCAGCAACGGTCAAGGTTCCCAAAGTGAAGCAACCTCAAGTAAGACGCTTAGTGTTGAAGCAAGCTCTGTGACTAGGTCATTTTCTGCTCTTTCAATTTTTTCACTTTTCAATCACGTTTGGCATCGGGTTACAAAAAAGATGATCTAAAGAGGCACGTGATTTGATCCGCCTAAGTTCAAGTGGTGAGGCAATAAATACATTTGCAATTCAAAACCAACTTGTTATGCCGTGAGAAAATCCCTGCCATGGCAACACCACAAGAGCCGTAAAAGATTTCCATTTCGTATCGTAATCAGAAAAGCGTGACAATACAAATAATTGAACGCGTAGCGTGCAAGGTTTCTAGCATATTATGTTGCATCATTTGACTCTTTCAATTAATTCAATTTAATATGGTTTTGGCTACAATTTCTCGTCGATTAATCGATTGAAAATATAACCCTTGACTAGAAACTCAAGTAAACACGCCACTTTTCGAATTCATCAACACTGTCAACATTAACTTGATACTTCCATAGACCATGTCCTGCTTTAATTCATAGTTATCGGCGTCTCAAGAGCTTTCTATGCAATTTGAACTACAAATGTAGCATACGCGTAGCCAAAGTTAGGAATGCTAATGTATTTCTTTGTGTTCCACGATCAGAAATGCCGCGAAAGTTGAGTGGTTGACATTTATTAAATTACAGGAGACAAATTTCCTTGAGTATATCTATTGAACTACGAAATTTTATCAAAATCTGAGAGGGTGAGGATAAATCCTGTGCGTTTTGGCGTGGAATGACCCCTAGACGTATTTTCCTACGGAAAAGGAATCATTTCTTTGTCGGATTCAAGTCTTACTGCTGTTGAGCCTGACTGGAATTTATGCACTGCGCGGCGGAGATTCGCAGATTCTGAGAATTGAGCTCATCTGCAGACATTCTGTCGGAAAAACAGTCTCTATCCGCGCAATTCTTACTGTAACTCTGTTATTCAAGCTGATAATAGTTGCTGGACCGCGTTTCAGCTTTTTTTCGGTTCCCTAACTTGCTGTCTAATGGGAGTCCAATGAGAGAGTGTCCATATTGATCGATTTTAGCCGGTTGAGTCGGTTGACCCACGCTCGACTCGTGATTCCTCTTGATTTCACGAAGAAACTATGAACCAACAAAAAACGTTATTGTGGTTCAAGAAAGTGCGTTTTGCGTTCGGCCAGTTTGCAGAGTATGGCACTTCTCGCCGAGATCTCGGGGGCGGCAGAGCCCAGGGTGTTCAGGGGCAGGGGCGCAATTGCAACAAAATATCACTCAGGGGCGAAAATCAAAAAAATAAATGAAATAAGCTACAAAATAAATAAAATACGAAGGATGCCCTACTTTGTCTCTAGTTGTCAAACATTTTGACCTACACTAGGGCCCTAGGGGCGCCACATGGCTAGCCAAATAGAGATCTCGGGGGCAGCGGTGCCATACTCTGCAATCTGGGCGTTCGGGGAGCATTAATATAAATAAAGTAGGTGAGCGAAGTCAGTTTTACAATCTAAATTATTAGATGCGATCGAGAATTTGAGACTGCAATGCCAGAAGGGCAGAGGATGCAGCCTGAACTGTACTGTCCTACCTATCGTCTTCTGAGCTTGATTCCGAACTTGATCGTGTATTTTTCTTACGATATGATCTCTGTCTGATTTTATCACTGGATGGCGATTGCTGTCTCTTCTTTTTCTTGCTATCACCGCCCATATTGAAGGACCTTTTCAGATGTTTAACTTCTTAACTCGAGTTTACGTTTGAAAACTTAGAACCCTCCATTTTGAAGTAATCTCGTCTAAGTATTCTACCTCTTTCTAAAATTAACAAACTCATTCCCAGGTTCCATAACAGATATCATTATCGAGATTTAGCCAATCAGGATGCTTTTTCAATCTGACGTAAAAATAGCCTTTCGTCATAGTGATTTCAGCCAATGAGATGACAGGATTCTGAGTGAGTGAATCTGGGCCCCAGACCCCGTTCTTCAAGAGAGCCATCATGTAAATATTAGAAGTCCTTAGAACCAGCAGTCCTGCTTGTTTGACTCGCGAGGTTCAAGTCCTTGTGAATTGCTACACTTCTGAACCGACCTTGTAATGGATGTAGATTCAGAAGACGAGGATTTCTTTTATGGAGACGACGAGGTTGATGATGATGATGATTTTGTTACTTGTAACGATGCTGAAAGTGGAGAGCCGGCCTCAAAGAAATCGTTGGACGATGATTTTCAGTACGAGTGTCTAACACCAGAGAACATTGTGAAAGCGATGGCGAAAAACATTGATGAAGTCAACAGCGTATTTCAGGTGGAGATTATTATGACCAGCGTGGCTCACCTACTTTATAAAAGGCACCTTGGCATTGCTCCTTGCTTTGCTTGCTTCCTAACTTACATTTCGCTCCTTTGTTTTTGTGAGGCGCAGCGTTGTTCTAACTTACCAGTTGCTTCAGGGTTGTGCTGTACATGGCTTTTAGCTACAAGTGATCTCTGAATGATACCAAGTCTTATAAGATACTATTTTAATTGTGCTCATTGTGGCTTTATTCAGATTCCTACGGCCATTGCCAGGATCCTCCTAACTCATTTTAAATGGGATAAAGAGAAGCTTCTGGAAAGGTCAGTGAGACTTCTACCGGCTTGTTGTGAAGACGCGTCAAGGGATTTCGATCAACCTGACATTATATAATGCTCAATTGGATCTAGTATTTTAATTTGTCTACATCAAAGTAATATCTAGACGCCTTCAAATTATGTAAAGAAAATTGAAGTCGTCCGGTTTTCGGCCCTGTTTCCTGAATTCTTGTTGGTAGGCACGAGGCCCTAACATTCCATATCTTCCACAGACGTGCTTGTTATTCATCAGGGCATCTTCAACCTCAGTATAGTTAGTCTTTCCTCCATTTCGTGGAAATACAACTAAGATGCTCTCTATGCACTTGCTAAGTGATCACAACATGGAATAGCTTGTAACTTGGTAACCACTTGAGTAGGCTTCATGTCGTGCTAATTAATATTGATGCAATTATAACGTCACAGTTTTGCATTCGTAAGGACGCATTTTACGTCCCCACAAAGGTTGGGAAGATTCCTTCCAAATTAAATCATGCCTACAATGGAGATATTTGTAACGGATTAACGTCTAGGACATCACATTTGGATGTCCCACCTCCAGGTGCAGTAGAATATCTATGAGACTTGTTTTGCTGTCCGGCAGCTGGAATCCAACATAATGATCACTGTTTGGCTCTTGAAAAACGCGGAAATAAGAAAAACAGTGTCGTCTCTATGAATTGAATCAAGGACCTTTGACTTGTTTGCCGTGATGCATCCACTACACTGCTACGAAAATTCATTGAAAATAGTTTGTAATATATCATTCCTTATGCCTGTTTGCTTGCTATTAGATGAAACTCTTAAAATCCTATCCCTATTCCTCTTCTTCAACCTATCCTTAGTTCTATTTCTAATATGTTATTGTTAGTTGCATTAATAGAGCAACCTAGCTATTTAACGACTATTTAACCTAGCTATTTAACTTTAACGACTTCATGCTACTCTTGATCTTTGGTAACTGTCAATTGATCAATATATTGTAAGTAGCATGTGGCTGTTGTATGAAGTAGCTACTGCTCATACATTGTCTCTAATAAAAGCTGTACTGTTTGTGCATATGTGTGTCCACATGTTGCTGTTAATGGATTCACATTCGCTACGGAAATGTACAACAATTCTCATGCATGTTTTGTAGGTACCTAGTCAGGTTTTAGGCTTAGTTAGATGCCGTCTTAAATCTAATTTTACACAAATATTTCCTTTTTCCATACTCTCACTGCTTGCGATCTCCAGAAAGTTTTCTTCTGCTCGGTGCATCACAGGTTGCTGTTCCTGTTCACAGCTCTGCCTACTGTTCAAGGTGATTCGTCCAGCCAACGAAAGCACCGCTGAAAATATGACACTGCAAACTGCTTTATCTCAAAAGTCTGGCCATTGTTCAAAATCCCTCCAATTGTTTCTCACTTGCAGAACTGACATTATCTTCTTCTGCAGGTATTACAGTGGCGACCAAGACAAGCTATTCCAAGAAGCACATGTCATAAGTCCTCACCAGTCACAGAATCGATCCAAGGTTAGCTTTTTATGTTCGGTAGAAAATTATAAATTGTGGTCTGTTGGGTTATACACCTTTCGTTATTACTAATGCGCTCTTTGTAATTTTATTCCTTTTTTCATTGTTATTAGCAAACCCCCAGCAGAATGATTACAGATCTACTAGACTTAGACTAATTTTAGGGTTTTGTTCCTTGTCAAGGTTGTCAGTTTCATTGCATCTCTATGGGCACACCACTGTCTGACATATATCTAGCTATTTTGCATCCTTGAAACTTACTGCTCATATGCTAGAAATACTGTAGATGGTACTGTACATCAGTAAGCCATATCTCTTACCCCCTCACAATGTAGATCACTGCCAGAAACGAGTGACCAGTAGCATCACAGGGAAACAAATCAATATTAACTACCTCATCACATTCTACCACCCTGCTATGTCCTTAGTTAAGGAATAGTGACACATATTCGTCTTCCAAAATCTCAAGAGAACATCAAATGATGCCAGACATTGGCCCACTTTTAGCCTCATTGGGTCATTAATTTGGTATTGTCCTACTTGTCAAATTGCTACGTAGAAATAAGGACATTTAAATACCATAAGATGATGACCATAGGATCATGATACATAAAGACAACCCTCTTTGTTGTTGATTATTTTCATTTCTGGCTGACCATGTTTTGTCTTTCAGCCTTCGCGTTCATCATCAAGGATTGTATCAAATAGTCTATGCGATATTTGCATGTCCCCTGTCCCAGAATCGGTAAGTTACAATGCTGGATGCAATCATGGTTTGCAACTTAGTTCCTGGTATCTTGGTGCCAATTGTTTTGCCAACAAATCATGTGCAAGAGTGTTGCTTGTTGGTTGTTGCTGCTAAGATAAGGAAAGGTGATTCCTAACAGGGGCGGTTTTATTAGACATATGGTGTAGGTCCCACATGAATGCCTGCCACTGGAGTCCGTTCTTTGCTATCTTTTCAGCAACAGAAACCGGGTCCGGTCATTACTCATTACATAACCACGGTTCAAGTCATCTAACAAGTTCTTTCTCCAAATTAAGTTAAGGGCACAAGGATGGCATATTCCAAAATCGGATACAATCGGGTGTTTTATATTTGTGTTGCTGTTGGTTCATAAATAGGATTTATGGATCAAACTGACATCACCATTACGATGGCTCTGTACAGAATACAACATTAGGATTTAGGCAGCGTAATGATTGGTCATATGTTTCCTTATTCTTTTTTTGGTTTTATTGCTTGTCTATGCAGACAATGACAGGTCTTGAATGTGGGCATCTGTTCTGTGCACTGTGCTGGAATGAGTACTTGAACGTGAAGATCCTCGGTGAACATGCTGGACAGTACATCTTTTGCCCTGCAACCAACTGTGACATTCTAGTTGATGAATATTTTGTGTCGTAAGTAGTACCTTCCCTTTTTCTTATCATTAGACTAAAGTATGTAAGATTGTGTTGTCTATTACATGTGAGAGTTCCATGAAATAATATAAAGGAAGTCATCAAGTAGCTTCTTTTGTTGATATTGCAACAGTGGCATCTACAATCAAACCTGTATTGGTGTCCACCTCTATAGAGCAGCCACCTCTTTATAAAGACCATTCTTCATAACCTCAAATTGATACTTTCTATAGAAATCAACCTGGACTTAAAGGCCACCTGTCTATAATGAACATTTCCCCTCAGGTCCCAAAGGTGACCGTTATAGACAGGTTTCACTGTATACTACTACATACTTCTATTGACTTTGTGGTCTCTGACATGTCACGAGTTGATAGTCAGATGCTGTTCAATTTCAGGTATTGCAGGGCGGTCTATCTGTATTTTTCTACTGCTAACAATTTTTCCTTTTTCAGAAAAGTACTTCAAGACTCAAAGGTCAAGGCAAGATACCACAAGCTAATCTCTGATGGATTTGTGCAAGTAAGTATCTTTTTCCGTTGTGTCCTGCAATCTAGCGAAGCAAATTCCTTCTTTGTGACTCTTTGTTGTTGGCTTTTATTTATAGAGTAATCGTCTCATGCGATGGTGTTCTGCACCTGATTGTACAAACGCTGTAAAGGTCTCTTATAACGACGCTCGATCTGTCACCTGCTTGTGTGGCAATACATTCTGGTGAGTGACATTGAATCTTCCCTAACATTATCCAGCCAAAATGGATGCAGTGGAATGGTGTGCTAGACAGTGAGCCTTCTATAAATGGCGTGTAGGAACACGCACTGGGAAACGTATCTGTGTAAAGACAAATGGGTTTAGGTAAAGGACTTCATATTTTGATTTGCTTATGCATAAGTTGAGTGATTTGAGTGACCACCTCGGCAGCTAATTCTGTCAAGTGTCATCTACAACCAGATTTTGATAGGACCGGTCCTTTCCAGAGGCATTTTCAATTTTTGTAAAATGGTTGCTGATAACCCTTCTGTCGATACTTTCATCCAGAAGACAAAACATAACATCAACTGTACAGACAGCTAGTAGCAAAAAGAGTTTGCTAGGTAAGGCAAATGACTGTAGGCAAGTGAGCCATGGTTAGATTTCAAAGCTATTTTTACTAATGCTGTTCAAGGATGTGTTGTCAATTTGCAAAGGCTTGTAGTTGCTCGTTGTTTGGGTGTTAGAAGGCTGCCATTTTGTTTCAGCTTTGGCTGCGGAGAACCGTGCCACGAACCTGTGTTATGCAAGGTATGATGAATTTACAGTCTGCACGAGTAACAAGTAGATGCAATCAGCGATATGTCTACTTGATCTACTGAGTAACATCAGTGCAAAGACTTGCTGAGCTGTGTTAAAATTGTTTAACTCTTGTCCTGCTATTGACGTGTATACACGTTTTCGAAACAATTCAAAAGTAGCAACATACAACCAATCACATAGTTAGTCCCTAGGGATCAACCAATCAGCAATCAATAAAGCGACTTCAAGTCTTCATTTAACTAGTTGTATGAGCAGAACAAGGGTTAACATGATAACAATCCTTGCCAATGGATCTTCATCTTATCATCATCATAGAGCAATAAGTTTCTTTTGGGTCATAAAGACAGCAGCCTAGAGGTGTTGCTTACAGTTGGATGCTGGGTGTAGATTAGCACATTTCTCTGCAAGTCACTCGCTGATGCGATGGAGGTTCAGTATCAAAACTCATCTTCAACTTAGATAAAGAAAACACCAGTTGCATGCAAATGTTCCCAATGTCTCAATGCATTAGACTTACTATACTATGGTATACTGCCTTTACAATTAAAATCTGTGAGGCAAATAAGTTAGTTTATATGTGGGTTGCACTGTGATTAAGACCCCTTCTACGGAACAATCTGAGTGCTGCTTTTGGTGAGCTGATTATTGGCAGATTGGACAATAGCGTAGCACTATTGTTCCCCTTTCAGTGGCTTCGGAGGTGGATTAAGAAATGCGATGATGATAGCGAGACATCAAACTGGATATCCGCCAACACAAAGGTAAGTCAATCACCTGCGAGGTGGTCACTTATTGTTTATATTCTGTCCTATTCGATAGATGACTCGTAGAACAGATACAATACAATTCCGTAGAAGAGCCCTTTGGCCTAATGTACAATAATTCATGTGTGTTCTGTACCTTCTGTTGTGTCTCTCAGGAGTGTCCAAAGTGTCACGTGACAATCGAAAAAAATGGTGGATGTAACCACATGGTATGCCGCAACACCAGCTGCAAGGTAAGTGATTGTCTGCGCGCACAGTTATACAAGAACTGCCATGTTACAAACTGACAATGTTTGAACTGCAATGTGACAAACTGACAATGTCTGAACTGCCATGTGACAAACTGACAATGTCTGAATTATGCCATAGACCATCAGAAATATTAAGATTCAGATTTGGAAATTGTTATATTTTGAGAGCTAATAGGCTGAAATCCATTTTTGCTTGCTAAATGTATCTTTGAACTGCTCTATTTTGGTTTTATAAAGCGGCTGGTTTTATTTAAGTGGGCTTTCATTTTTGACAGTGTCCGCTGTATGACTTTGTGATGTTTAGTACTCCTGTTTCAATACTGCTTCTCTAATTTTAGGCCGACTTCTGTTGGGTGTGCCTAGGACGATGGGAGCCCCACGGCTCAAGCTGGTAAGTTGGGTAGTTGTCTTGCGTGCAGAACATCTGATCATTTGATTTCTATGTTAGTAAATTGCTGTCTCTCTTTCCTTGTAGGTATTCTTGCAATCGCTATGACGAGAAAGAAGCTCAAGCTGCCAGAGATGCACAAGCTGTAAGTACATTAAACATCGCTCCATTCAATTCTATTACCGGCACTCAAAGTACAGACTGTACTGCTGTGTGATTCTTTGTTCAATGTTTTATAGTAATACTATTTATTTCAATAGTCCCATTACTACAAAATTAATATTCGCACACTAAGTTTAACCAAGATCTTCAAATCTGATCTTATTTTATGTTTTTTTATATGCTATTATTTATTGAATTGAGCGCTTTAATTGAAGATCAAATTGCACTGTATAAAGCAGGCAACATGAGCACTTTATCTTTGCCATTCTCTGTTGCTTCTCATGTGACAATGGATGGCTTGTGCTACAAACATACACATTACACAGCCATGGACATAATTATTCTCTCCACACTCAGTCCACAGTGGGCTTGTTCTTATCTTACTGATATTGTTTGTTTTCAGTCCTCTCGGTCTGCGCTGGAACGCTATCTCTTCTACTGCAATCGTTACATGAATCACATGCACAGTGCCAAATTAGAAAACAAAGTGAGTGAATCTTATGTGAAATAGGTCAACAAGTTTAAATGTCCCTTTATGGCTTACTGTCCCCATTGGTCTCAATCCTCTTTGCTATTTCACATCACTTAGTGTCCCAACTCGCTTAATATCTCATACTTCATCTGCACTAACAATTCCAAAAGACTAGATTCTCCTTACATTAACTCATGAACATTACATTACATTAACTGTGGCTCACCTGAGGAAAGCAGTTGCCCGCAATGCCGCCTCTAAGCCCAATGGGTCGATAGCATCGTGAAATGGACTGGCCACTCCCCTGATCAGGTTGTGGAGCTAGCCGTAGCTCGTTCCCCTCTCGCTCCACGACCTCTCAGAAGGAGCGCGAGGCTACAGGACCGTGCAAATGGAAGTGGCTGAACGCAACTTTGTCGCAATGCTGGAATGAATGAATGAATGAATGGAGCAACACAAACATTATTTCCCTTTGGATTAATGTTAAATATGCTAATGGTATTAATAAGCTACTGTTTACCTAATTCAGCCTCTGAGGATGGTGATCAAACAGAAGACAAGTCAAATTTAGTGTGACAGCAGTTTGATTGGGACTCCCAACAATTTCAGCACAACGTTTTGTAAATTCCCTCCTGGCAGTCACCAATGGTAATAAACACTGCTACTATAATTTCTGTTGTTGTTAGTTTCATGTTTCTTAGCAGTTGCGAGGGGGACATGGTCAGTGGAGCCAGGTTATTTATGTTACGTGCCATGGTGTGGTCTCATTGCTGATTTCGTCAATGCGAATCTACAAGTTAGCCCACCGTAATCAGGCAAACCTAATTTGCAGCTGAACAAGCCGTTGCTCTATCATGCTATTTTATGTTTTCTCTTCTTTCAGTTGTATGAATTGATTAAAAAGAAAATGGACGTCATGCAGCAGTTGAACATGTCGTGGATTGAGGTATGAGCAGCAAGCTGTCTACCGCACATGATGCTTAGTCATACCAATGGCTGTTTGGTGTTTGTCCGTTGTCACATGATTGTCATCGTCATCGCTTTATTCGCTGAGTGTCATGACAACATGATGGTAGAAACAAATGTAATAGATTGCAAGTGAATGTCATTGGTGTACAAAAGCCGGTCATGTCATTTAGATGTTACGTATATTATAGTGAGTTGACAGATTACTATCCTTGTCATTCGATTGATTGCTGCTCACTTGTTCAAGTTGTAAGAGAAAGGGGTTTTATTTATGTAACAAGAAGTCTGGTTTATCGGATTCCACTTCATTTGACAATTCGGCTAATCAGGATATCTCCTTCAGAGATCTGCAGTATTTGTAATTAATCTGTGAGATTTTCACTTCATTTCATAGAGTTACGAGTAGCATTGCATTTTCAAATGACCAGTGCATATGTTCATGATTATAGACTATTTTTCTTGAGGCCACGGTTGTATCATTATATCATCTTTGCTTAACGGGACCGATAGCCAAAGAAGCCTTCTCTGACTTATGACTCTTGAAATGTAAAACTTCACACAACAGTCGTAACAAATGTACTGTTTGTCTCGGCTTTGCAGGGAGTCGAACCCATGACTCCTGCTTAGCAACAAGACATCTCAACCGCTAGACCACACATGAATTGAGTAGTGGTCGCTGTAGGCAGGTGGTTGCTATATAGAGGGGACTACCATAGTTACTGTTTAAAGTGAAAATCGTCCTCTTAACACTCTTTCTTGTGATTCTGTTAGGTTCAGTTTCTGAAGAAGGCCGTCGATGTCCTATGCCAGTGTCGCAACACTTTGATGTACACATACGTCTTTGCTTTCTACCTGAAGAGGAACAACCACTCAATGATCTTCGAGGTACGTCCATTCACTTGCTTCATGTGAAGTACCGTGAAACCTGTCTATAACGGTCACCTTTGGGCCTGAAGAAATGACCTTTATAGACATGTGACCTATCTGTCCAGGTTGGTTTCTATAGAAAATGTTATTTTGGATTATGAAAAATGACCTTTATACACAGGTGGCTGCTCTATAGAGGTGGCCACTAATATAGGTTTGACTGTATCACAATGGAGTCGCCGGCGTTTGGAGATTTCATAGGGGCACTTGAAATTAAATCGTATAGAAGGCCTGGTATTTGGAAATATTATGATGATGGTTATCAACACATTATATCAGTCCGTTCGTACGTGATATAAGTATGACACTACCCAGTTCCGATGACATTCAAATGCGGTTCATCTCCCTCAGCTGATGGAAAGCAACAATATGTGACATTAGCAGATGTGAAATAGCAACACTATTATGGATAGGTTAAGTAGATTTATTTGATCATCAAAACAATGTTACAATTAAATACTAATAATGTTCTGATTAAAGAATTCATGGTCAGGATCATCCCATAAACACAAGTGCTTGTTTGTTTAGGACGCCGTAGAGTTCATAAATTAAAATATAGAAATAATTATACAAGTTTGTAAAATATTAAGAAAGCAAAAAATGAAACTATTGGATTTTTTAAAATATCGCAAGTGAATTTACTAAGCTACCATTGATACTACTTGTTGCTTTTTAGCTGACTTCGTTTGTGTTGATTAATGACGGATTTAATACGATGTCAATTCAACAGGAGAATCAGAAAGACGTGGAAATGGCGACGGAGACGCTGTCTGAATACCTCGAGCGAGACATTGAGTCAGACGAGATTCAGGACATCAAACAGAAGGTTCAAGACAAATACAGGTAAAGACACTCTTTTGTCAATTCACGCACTTCTGTGGATCGAGCCTCTCTTTTATCAAGCTGCATCCCAACGAGGACTATCTAACCCTCTTCAATGTGGACTCCATGTGCCGTATCACGGATTGTCAGTTATGGTGTACTTAGCCGTTGACCGCAATTGTGCGAATGAGCGAGAAATATTTTCAGATGCCCATACAATAATGCAGTCTCAGGTTGCCCTGCGTGTTAAAAACAAAGGAAGAAAGGGAGCGGTGGTCACTCATGACAGGTGGCCGTTGAACACAGGTGTTAATGATTCAGGTTGTCAGTCGAAGTGCTGCCTGCGTAATATAATTTGCATTCTTTAATGTATTCTTATGAGTAAATCAAGTTGTGTGACCAATTTGGCGATTCTATAGCAATGCGTTTTGTACTTGAGTCTGTTCTGCGGTGTGACATTGGACTTTGACTTCTGTTCGCTCATTTTCGCTTTGCAGATATTGCGAGCAACGGCGGAAAGTGTTACTGGATCATGTTTACGAAGGATACGAAAAGGAACTCTGGGATTATCTAGAGAAGTTGTGACAGCGGAGCTCACGCAACTTATAGCAAACTGTACAGGGCGAGCACACAGACAACGACTCGTCTAAATGCTGCTTAGAATTTATAACTTTCTCCTCGTCCACGTTGTTTTGTCGAGATAAAAGAGAGCTCGGCATAGCTCTTCAAATAAATAGGCACTCGTGTTGCGCTCATTCCGTCTCTCTTGAACGAACAAGCACGCATGTTATTGTTTTATTTGAGTTTCTATCTGTTGATTGTTTTCAAAGATTAACATGTTAGCGGATTTTGGAGGTTTCTAATAATTTTTGCTGCCATATGGTCTACTTTTGAGCAGAATTGTGTAAGTATTATCAGTGCAGCTTATCGCGAATTCCAAGTTCGTTTAGATTAGATTCACATGTGGATGATGTCTGCACTGTCTTGTGTTGGGGATGTTATTTACATCGCTCGAACCGATGCTTTTAATATGTTGTGTAACCAGATGCCTCTTATGTCCTCCGTGGTCTGAGTCTTGAAGAGCCAGTGGTGGTGTGCGTCCCCCATTTCAATGACGTATCGGTTGTTCATGGAAAATTCGATGAGGGATAATTTCCTAAAGTTTTATCATGCAATTATGTTACTACTGTATCTATCTCTGAAGCCAAGAAGCGACAGAACAGGAACGCAGAGCGTATCATGTTTACTGTAACTCTTCAAAAGTAGACCTGTGAAAAGGAGTGATAAATCACTGTCTTACTACTAGCAATAGGAGCGATCCGTTTGTCATTCTCAAAGTTCTCCAAAGGATTCAGCATCCCGTCCATGATAGTACACTTGACAAAATGCTAAACGGATACAGTGAAACCTGTCTAAAACGGTCACATGTGGGACCTGAGAAAAATGACCTTTACAGACAGGTAGCCTTTTTGTCCTGGTTGATTTCTATAGGAAGTCTCATTTGGGGGTTATGAAGAATGGTCTTTATACAAAGGTGGCTGCTCTATAGAGGTGGCCGCTAATACAGGTTTGATTGTATTGGACGTGTGTGTTATGAAAATGTCGAATGCCCAGTGGCCTTGATAAACAGAAAGAAGCGAAGACCCCTAACCAACAACAACGATGGCCTCGGGGCTCCCAAGCGAGGCCATGGTTTTTTTCCCAATAAAGCCACATTCAAGAGCCAACGCTGCGTTCGTACAAGCTGATGCCACGCGAAATTGTAATATGTAAGCCAGTTAGTCGTCTCTGTAGCCCGACGATGCTTCGTATTCACCGACATACATACTACAGTCACATGCATCAAGACAAATCAAAGTTTCCATGAAGACAGAATAACGAAGCACATTTGTTTGTGGAATGATTTGTCTAATAGAACTTTCTCTCTCTCTCTTTCTTCCTATGCTCAATTTGTAAGTATGTCCGTAATTGTACAACAGCGCCCAAATCAAACGATGCCGTGAAAACGTTAAGAACTTTATAAACATTATAAAAACAATTAAGAACGCGTAACTCCAAGATAGCCATCAGGAGCGATGCCCTAAATATGATGCTCGTGTACAACTTCAAGTGGTTCAACGTCGCGTACAAGACGCGCTGTCGTCTTCGGTGCTCGCTGGGGCGCTTCGAGAATGATGTCACAACCTTCCTTGGTGTTGTCCTTCCTACAAGCGACGTATTTCTCAATGTGGCTCTCCAGGAAGCTCAAAGGTGAAGAACCTTGTGACAACGTCTGAAAATGAAACTCTTTGATGGAGAAATCATCACCAAGTTGTGTGGCAGTATAATTGCGGAAGCGCTTGATATCCAATTGACCAATCATGTACGCCGTAGCCTGGCCTGGGTTGCTCTGGTAACGCAGGACTTCTTTCTCTGCAAGATCGCTTTTATCCCAAGCGTATTGCGCGAACAAATCGAGCGCCCTCTGACGGGAGAAACCTTTGAAGTGCAGGCCAGTGTCGACGATTAGCCTCAGGGCGCGCCACACCTGAACAATCAGAAAACAGAAGAAAATTAATTTCACAAGAAATCCGGTTTCCATTTCAGGCCATATCTCAGAGTGCCTTACACCGCATTGGCAGATACCATGGTTCAATACCATAGTCTAGTACATTCTTATAAGTCTATGAACGCAGTTTCATAAAAGCTCCTCTCTTCGGTCCTTTCTATAGGGAAATCTGTCTATAATGGTCACCCTTGGGACCTAAGGAAATGACCTTTATAGACAGGTGGCCTTTCCGTCTTGGAAGTTGATTTATAGAGAAAGTATCATTTTAGGGTTATGAAGAGTGGCCTTTATACACAGGTGGCTGCTCTATAGAGGTCGTTAATATGTGGATATTATGGTTGACCATCTCCACTTCGCTTTGCATCGAACACTATATCCTCAGCAGCCACGCCAAGCAACACTCCTTCTTCATTTGATCTTACCTGCCACTTCAACATGCCATATTTCTGCATCAGATTAGTTTTGTATGTATCCGTGTCCTTCGCGATGAGCGGGTTCTCGGCATATAGGGCCCAGCCCTCTGTGAACGCAGTGTAGTATGTTTGATCGTCAAGCCAACGGGGTAGGCCACCGCATTGGTCCTTAAAATGTTCAGTGTTCCCTTGGACCTAGTCAAAGAAAACAAAGATTTTTACTTAACATCTAACGCACATTCCGCTTATGAATGCGAAACGAAAAGGTAACATGTGCTATGTATTGCGCATAAAACGAAATTTCGAAACCACCGTCAATTAGGAATGATTTTATTGAGTAATTTGTAGATAGTTCCAGACGAGTTTTGCCATATAAAGTACTAATTTCAAATATATGTTGGAGATTATTTTCCCGGATGTTCAATTGAAATAAAGATCTACACTGTTAATTTCCATTTGATATTACCTGCGTATGATGACCTGGTCTAGCCTCATGTGCATTCACGGAGTATTCCGAGTACACCGGACCGAGATTTCGCAGGAAGAAGGGGAAATTGTAGTAGGCCGGTCTCGTGCATCTGTCGTTCGCGCCGTTGTAGCTTTGAGCAGCACTCGACGGGTTGAAGTTCGCCCTGAGCTTCACGGGACAGTTTGGCGTCGTGTGGTAGTCGCCAGTGAAATAAAACAAATCGACTGTTTTCGGATCCAGCAAACTCATCACCTACAGAGAGCAATATGGAATTACGTCATGTCGTGTGCTTCAACCTCTAGCGGCTCTAGACCCTCCTACGCCTTTCTCAACGTCATACGTTCCTTGCTTCACTTACGGTTCTCGAATATTTGAACCAGTCCTCCATGGCAGCCCATCTCTTTGGGCAGTATTTCTTCGCCCCTTCTTCGTCTTTGCACTTGGTGAATGCTTCACCGGTGGTCTCGTTCTCAGGGAGGGCCTTCTTGTTGAAGAAACTAACAGTGTTGTCGACAAGGATCTTCTGGAATTCCTCGATGGCCCGAGTCTCGTTGGACTCACCGCTAACTGAGACCGCGATCTCAATGACCTACAACAAGAAGAGGACGATGAAATGAAGAGGAAGTCATTGGCAGCGCTCCTCTTGGCGTCTGCCGCTCAGCTCAAATGCATGCGGTCATCTCAGTGAAATGTCATATAGTCTACAATTAAAAAAAATATCCTAAGAGAGAAGACCAACTCGATTCAGCGCGATTGAAGTACTAAATTACTGACAAATTATGGTCACCTGATAACAAAATGGCTCCTTATACGCAAGAAGACACACGACAGACAGACAGACAGACAAGCAGGCAGGTAGACAGACTGACAGACAGACATGCAGAGACAAAAAGACAGACAGACAGACCTGTGGGTATAAAATGCGCAGTTGCTTCCATCCAAGTTCATGCACTTCGTCTGGTGTGAACCCTTTTGTCGTGAAGTAGCCCAAGATCTTGGTGTACGAGACGTTGCCATTGATGGGTGGATACACTCCGTTCTCCATGATGGGCAGCGTCTTGGTGGTATTTGACGAAGGAACAACAGTACCATTGTTGTAAATGACATCGATGGGTAGGCCGGACAATCCCCCAGGACCGACGTCATCAGGACGACAGTGTAGGGTGTGGTCAAACTCCAAGTAACTGGGGACAGAATATACAGTCATTCAGTTAGTCGTATTCATGTACAGTCAAACCTGTATTAGCGGCCACCTCTTTATAGCAGCCACCTGTGTATAAAGACCACTCTTCATGGCCCCAATATCATACTTTATATAGAAATCAACCTGGGCAGAAAGGCCACCTGTCTGTAAAGACCAATTTTCTCAGTTCCCAGGGGTGACTGTTATAGACAGATTTCACTGTACTGCCATAAAATGAAACGATCTCATTTATTACAACTATGAGGCGTAATGCTCACTTGAGTAAATTCTGAAGCGCTCTCCCGACGTGCTCCACAATAGCAGATGAAATCGTCTCGTTGGGAAATCCACCCATTTCCGCTTTCCATTGTACGTTGAAAGCATCACTAAGGTTCGACACAAACTCTGGCTCGATCAGTGGCTTCACAAACCACGCATTAAGAATGTCTAGAACATAATAAATGTCAAGTTTAGTCACCACATGATAAAACTATGAAAATATGACCCGCAAAAGATGCTGCATTCGCAAGTTGCTCTTCAAAGTGCGGTGGGTGGTCTCTTGAGACAGGTGAATTGTTTCGATTGAACGTCTAAAAGGACATTCGAAGGTGGTCTCTTACAGTAAACAGGTCTTTACTGCTAAAGATAAGTGCTCACCAAGACATATTGGGGTACAACTGTTGAATGTAGTGTTCAGCGGTACAACGATTTTTAATGGTCCAGTATAAATATTCAAACCTGTCTTCAGCGACCACTCGAGTCTCAAGACCCAGTAAAATGTGGTCTCCTGAAATGGGTGATTATTTAATTAAACACATACGGTACATTGCATTTTCGGATACTGAATGGTGAGCTCAAAAGACAGGTGGTCACTCAAGACAGGTGGTCTGTTAAGACAGGTAGTCACTCAAGACAGGTGGTCACTCAGGACAGGTAGTCACTCAGGACAGGTAGTCACTCAAGACCGGTGGTCACTTAAGACAGGTGGTCACTCAGGACAGGTGGTC